>VXBS01005697.1:451809-513640 GCA_013400255.1 Sitta europaea
AAAAAAAAAAAAAAATCCTTTCAGACAGCATGTGAATCCCTGTGCTTTTCCACCTCAGAACTTGAAAACACAAGGAGTGCACTCAGTCATTAATCAGTGACAGGGACGATTCGACCAATGCAATTAACTGCACTTGTTCTATTAATAATCAAGCACGCCACAAACGCTGCTGCACTCAGGTGTTAATCAGGACAACGTGCAGCTCTGAGTTACTCCCCTCCAAGTGCGAGAGGAAATGCAGATTAATGGAAAATCAATGTGAGATATGGAAGTGTGACACGCACTTGTCAGTAAAATTCCGCTTTCTGGAAAAGACATGAAGATAATGCAGCTGTACAAAAGGCAACTCAATTTATCAGACACTGTTACAGACCTGACTGGTTAATGAACCCAGAAATCCTTTAATATCAGCAACTGGAGAAATTATCGTGGCTGCTGCCTGGTGTCTCACAGTTATGTACAGAAATGTGTCTGGGTGATGAAGGAGCATCCAAGTCCTCCAGCATCTCTGAGCTGTCTGCAAGGTTTGGTGCTGGCAAGGCTCAGGGGCAGGTTCAGTGTGCTGTGGTGTCTCTGGTGCCCAGGGCCACCCCTCCATCCATCCTCTCTCTCCCAGATCTGCTGTGCCAAGTGTGGGAGCAGGGCACAGAGGGCTCTGCAGCACATCCACCAGCAAATTAAGCTCCCGTGCACAAACGAGTGCCTGCTCCACTGAACATGTTCTCCTGATTTGCCATGGAAGTGGCAGCACTCTAGTATCTGCTGAGGAGCCAGGCCTTTGGCTCCTCTGCTGGCAGATTCGTTGGAAGTGAATTTCCCAGTTGCACGCCAACTTTTTTTTCTGTTTTCAGTGAGACAACCCATCCAGACTCTCCTGGAGCTCTGCTAAAGTGGCAAATGTGTGACAGCAGGGAGGAAGCTGGGCCCTGGAACTCTGTGCTCCTGCACAATGAACAGGGTCATTCCCACAACAGAGGGGACAGAAGGGGACAAGGACTTGGCCAGCTGTCTGCCAGGCTGGCAGGTTGATTTTGGCTTCTCCCAAAAGGAGGAGCAACCTTCAGCCATTTAGGATCAGCCATGATTTACTGGGTTGTTTCAGGGTTTCATGGAAGTGAAAGTGTCTAGCAAAGTATACACCTCAATGCTATCAATCCATTAATCAGAATGCTCCTCTTCTCCCACCCCAAATTAACCCACTAATTTCAGTGTTAATTAAACTATCAGTCAAAGCAGATAACAACTGTCTTCCATAGAGATAGTTCCACATCTACCTCCCTTTTTCTTTATTTATCTCGCTGCAGGAAACGTGCTGGGACACCGCTGGCAGTTCTGGCTGCAGCCCCCGGGGTCATGGAGAGCCCCTGGGATCTGAGTGCTTGTCAGGCTCAAGGAGCTCCATTTCTGGAGATGCTCATGCCCCTGCCCCTGTGTGCTGTCACACTGATGAGAATCATTCCTGTTTGTGGGCTCAGGCAGCACAGGCGTGTTTGTTCCCTTGGCAGAGGGCAGGGTTACATTGGATACTGGGAAGGAATTCCTGGCTGGAGGGTGGGCAGCCCTGGCACTGGGGCTGCCCCTGGATCCCTGGAGGTGTCCCAGGCCAGGCTGGACAGGGTTTGGAGTGGGAGGGGTGCCTGCCATGGCAGGGGTGGCTCTGGGTGAGCTGTGAGTCCCTCCCACCCCGAGGCACTCTGTCATTCTGTGATCCTACAGAAATTCCTGGCTCCAAGGCATCGTGCCCTCTAAAGCCAATTCCTCCCAGGGTGCAGAAGCTCTTCAGGCAGGATTAGAGCTGTGACCCAGCAGCAGAGGGGAGCTGCAGCACAGTGGGACAGGGGAAAGCAGCTTTAGTGTGCCTTTAGCACTGCAGAGTCTTGGCCAGCCCTGGTGACCCAGAGCTGGCACTGCTGGCTCCCCCAGCACAGCCCTGGAGGGGTTCTCCACACAGCTGAGCAGCTGGGCAAGGTGGGGCTCACCTGGGCAAAAGCCCCTCATTCCAGGCTGCACTTGTCCTGAGCTGCAATGCTGGAGTGTCAGTTTGTACCACACCATCATCCTTCAATTCCTGCCTCTGATGGACTTTGTGCCATTTGCTATACTTTCTCCATTTTCACTTTTACTATCTTGGAACTATTTATCCAGAGAGAAAAAAAAAAGATGAATTTGGCCTTTTAGATCAAATTTAACTAATTTTTATTTTGGTAATCTATTTTAGGTGTTTGCATTTAAGAAAAAACTCACAAACAAACCACGTTTCCTCCTTTATAGCCCATTATAGTCTAATGATTTCAGGGAAATATCAAATTAAAAAGCTGACAAAAACATATATAGAACCTGGCAATCCCCTCTGGAGTTTTAAAGCTTATGATCACATGGAGCTTGCCAGAGAAGTTTTTATCTCCCCCAAATCACTGAGCCATTACAAAGCATCCTGTGATTATGTAATTAGGTGATACATCATCTGTATTAAAAATGCTTCTGAAAATTTGTGTTACCTGTGAGCTGCATAAGAACAGGGGCCTGTTTTCAGCTGTGGCATTGAGGCTGCTTTAGTGAGCAATGTAATTTCTTTTACTCATGTATACATATTTATTTCTCTCTTTATTCTCTCACTTTTGCTGTCCATGGCCATAAACACAGAGGGAAAAAATATGATCTATGTAATAAAATGTAAATTTGCTCTGAGGCCAAACAATGGAGGAATGTTTCACAGTCCTTGAATCTTGAATGAAATAAAATAAAAGGACAGAAGGAAATTGATATCGGGTTTCTCGGTTTCCAGCACATTTCATTCCCCCCTGGGAAATCTGCAGGGAAGCAAACCACGATGGTGAACTTTGGCAGGTGGGTGACCCAGACATGGCAACCAGGCAGCCAAAAACCAGCTCACAACATCCAGTTACCCCCAGAACGGGGAGAAGGGAAAAGGGATGGTAGAGAGAGGGACTGGGGGCTGTGGGGAGCCTTTTATAACCATCCACCCTGTCCATCCTCTAGGTGTGTTGGATTGAGGGCTGTGGGGAGCCTTTTCTCCCTGATAACCATCCACCCTGTCTATCCTGTTGGGAATGGTGGGTTGAGGGAGTGTGGGGACCCTTTTATCCATGACAACCATCCACCCTGTCCATCCTCTGGCTGTGATGGACTGGGGGCTCTGGGGACCCTTTTATAACCCTGTCCATCCTTTGGGTGTGATGGATTTGGGACTGTGGGGAGCCTTTTATAACCATCCACCCTGTCCATCCTGTTGGGAATGGTGGACTGGGGGCTGTGGGGACCCTTTTATCCATGGCAACCATCCACCCTGTCCATCCTTTGGGTGTGGTGGATGTGAGGCTCCTTTTATCCCTCATAACCATCCACCCTGTCCATCCTGTTGGGAATGGTGGATTAAGGGCTGTGGGGCTCCTTCTATCCCTGATAACCATCCACCCTGTCGATCCTTTGGGTGTGGTGGCTGAAGAATTCCACCTGTGGGACACTGGGGTCTCCTCCATGGTCACCCCTTCCCTGCTCCACCTTCTCCCTCTGAGCCAATAAACCATTTCCTGCCTGCTGTTTGAGCCAAATCAGCACTGACTGGCCAAAATTCATTTTGGAGAGCACATGGAAGGATTTTGGCCAGGACATGAAGAGAAATGCCCTCTGGCCAAAATCCTCCCCTCCATGTCTGAATTTAGCCTCCATCCTGGAGGAGTTTTGCCAAACAAGCGACGTTTTCAGGCAAAAAGAAGCAAGACAGACGTAGCTATAAATGTTGTTTTGTTTCCTTGGAGGCAACCTTTGGACTGCATTGATTTTCCTCTTATTTAATACTCAGGCAGCTTCCTACTTTTCTGCCCAGCAGCATTCCCTGGTTATTCCAGAGCCCCTTCCCCACAGAGGCACAAAACTGGAGACGTGGCACACACACACCTGCACTTCAGGCCTAACAGCAAGCTCACTCATTCTGCACATTTTGCCTCCCTTCATTTTTCATTTGCTCCATAGGAAAGTGGCAAGATTGCTGGATTTATAATATACTGCCATCCAGAATCAGAGAGAGAAAAAAATCATGTAAAGAAAAAAAAAATCACTCTGCTGGGCAATCTTGCTCTCAAATAAGGGTGGGGAGAAGGGAAAGAGACAATTAAAAGCAAGTGTCCTCCTTTTATCTGATCCCTGCTGTTCTTTTTAGAGCCAAGCAGCCAGCAAAGTTACCTCTGGTGCTTTTAAAGAAGCCAGGAAAAGTACTGTTGGCTCTTAAGGAAATCCAGTTTTTCCTTTGAGTCTTCTTTGTTCCCTCCTCAAAACAAGGCAGCAAAGGGGGCAGAAGTTCCTGGTGGGGTCAGGGGAAGATGATCCCACAGCAAGGGCTTCAATTCTGTGCCATCAGCATTTGTTTCCTAAACACCAGGGATTTCTTTTCTCTTATAGGATGCCCCCGTGCAGGGGTATCCAGAGAAAATGGGGGTCTTTTTTTTGGCCCCAAAATTGCTTTGGGTTCACAGTCAGAGCAGAATATTCTGAACTGCCCCAGCCTGAGAGCTGCTGCTGACCCCTGACAGCCACAGCTCAAACTGGGGTGTTTGTCAAGCCTGCCCTCAAGGAAAGAGAGGTCTGGGGCTTCTGGAATCCTCCATTTGACCCAGGAGCCAAATCAACCCCTTGCACCATTGAGTGGTGAATAATAAATGCTTAAAGGACTCCTCACAGTGGAGAGGAAAAAACAGTACCCAAGCTGAAGCTGGCTTGTATGAAATATTCATTGAAGAACAATGAGCAGCAAGTGGATTAATAAACCAAGCCAAAAAGAATTAAAAAAAATTGTTTTATTTTTGGACAGTTTTCAGGCAATTAAAAGGGAAAAATTGTATAAAGCAAATTGGTTTTCCAAGGCTCTCCAGCCAAAGCAGGGAGGTCCTGTAATAATATTTTTATATTCTTTTTCAAGAAACTTTACACCACTTGTGTGCTGCTACTGCTGCAGCTCACCACAGCTACTCCCAACGAGCAAAGAGTAAGATCTCTCTGTTATTGAGCAATGATTCCTCACAGCTGGTGGAAAACAGCTCCTGGCTCTGCATGGTGCAGCTTACACTCTTCTGCCGTTAAAATCTATTTCGTGTAATAACTTTAATTAATAGGAAAACTTCACCAGGTTGGATAAGTCAGCTTTACCTTTTTCCCCCGTGAGCAGGAGTTGGTAACACAAAACCACAGCATTTCTCTTGAGAGTTGCAGATGATTTTTTTTTTTTTTTTGTCTGTTGGCACCTTCACAAATGACTCAAAGAAAGTTTGTGGCTCACTTTGCATCTGGCAATTTCCTGCCTGGCACATGTGGGAGGTAAAACCATGTGAGCATCATATCACAGGGAAAGAGAAGGTGAATCTGGCTTTATAAACGTGTTATTCCACACCTCCACAGTCATCTGTCATGCATTTTATTTAATTTTCAGTTATTTTTGCCCACCCACCCAGATCCAGGACCCCTAACTCCTGGAAGAATATTGATGGGAAACAGAAGACCTCTATTTCACATCCAAAGCGAGTTTCCCGTGGGAAATAAAGATCTTGTCTGCTTTTCTTTCAGCTACATCAGCTGATCCAATAAAAAGTAGTGTCTTTGCTGAACTTGCTGTGCTTCTGTCCTCAGAGCATTCCAGCTGCTGATAGCACAGTGATTGCCCCAATAAAACATGACAC
Source organism: Sitta europaea (assembly GCA_013400255.1). NCBI lineage: Eukaryota > Metazoa > Chordata > Aves > Passeriformes > Sittidae > Sitta > Sitta europaea. The sequence goes on from VXBS01005697.1 coordinate 457,500, forward strand.
TGAAGATGAAGCAGCCAGCTGAACCCACGCTGCAGCTGGAGGCAGCTGCACCCTGTGCAGGGCCATGTGTGGGGGGCCCAGAACATGGGGTCAGGGCTGGGGGTCCCAGAACATCCCCTGGCCACTCCTGACCTCGGCATCACACAACCCCTGAGGCTGGGAATGCCCTGCAGGGCCACAGAGTGCCAGCTGTGCCAGCTGTGCCCCATCCCACCCTGTCCCCAGCCTGGAGCACTCAGGGACAGCTCCAGGGCTGAGCACTGCAACCCAGAGCACAGCTCCAGGGACGAGCACTGTAACCCAGAGCACAGCTCCAGGGCTGGGCACTCCAAACCCTCCTGGGCAGTTCCAAAATCCCTGATCTCCCTTTCCATGGGGGAATTCCTGCTGCTGTCCACCCTGAGCCTCCCCAGCCCAGCCTAAGGCTGTTCCCTCTCTCCTGTCCCTGTTCCCTGGAGCAGAGCCCAAACCCCCTGGCTGTCCCCTCCTGGCAGGAGCTGAGCAGAGCCAGAAGAGCCCCCCTGAGCCCCCTTCTCTCCAGGCTGAGCCTCCCCAGCTCCCTCAGCTTCTCCTCACTGCTCATCCCCACCCAGCTCCAGGCAGGGCTGCCCGTGAGGAATGACCCTTTGGGCAGTGCTGGACAGGACAGTGACCATCAGGAGCTGCTGATAACTGGACACTGCAGTGGCCACCAGGAGCTGGTGAGAACTGGACATTGCAGTGGCCACCAGGAGCTGCTGATAACTGGACACTGCAGTGACCACCAGGAGCTGGTGAGAACTGGACATTGCAGTGGCCACCAGGAGCTGCTGATAACTGGACACTGCAGTGGCCACCAGGAGCTGGTGAGAACTGGACATTGCAGTGACCACCAGGAGCTGGTGAGAACTGGACATTGCAGTGGCCATCAGGAGCTGGTGACAGCCACTCTGGCCACACAGGAGCTTGTAGCCCATGGGGCCAAACCAGAGAAGGCACAAACCCAAACCCTTAAGTTGTGTGCAGGGCAGACATCAGGCTCTCCCCTTCACGTTTTACCCTGAGAACCACAGGCAGGACCCATCCCAGTGAGAGGCTCTGGCATCCCAGTCTAAACCAGTGCAGCAGCAGAGCCTGATGGTTGGTGCAGGCAGGGCCAGGGCAACGCCCCCAGCTCCATTTGTTACCTGGCCTCTTATTCACCATGGCAAGTCCCCAGTACCTGAGCCAGGGCTGCAGCTGCTGCCTTGGGATTGCACTCTGGAGTTCTGAGAGCTCCAGTGACCTCCCAGAGCCCAGGAGGGCACAAAACCCCACGGGCACCCCAGCAGCACGAGGCCACGCCAGGGTTCCATCGGGCACTGGCACTCAGGGAATTCAGGGAAGGAAAAAGCACTGTCTGAGAAGGATGATGAGCCTCCTGCTCTTGAGGAAAATTGTTTTACTCAAGACTTTATGTTTCAGCAGAGCTCTTTTTGTTCTGATTTTAAAGTTATAGATTAATCTCTCTGATTTAGGCAGAAAATAAGACATTAGTTTAGCCAGCTTTAACAAACGTCTCTAATGGAAGCATTTTCAAATATACTCTCATTTCCCACGTATTTCCATTTATCAGGGCTATAAAAGTTAGTTTGTGTATGGCATTGCTGAAGCACATTTGGACAAAAAACATAAAGACGGATTTTATTTTCGGCATAAAGGATTTAGCTATGGTTCAGTTGTCAAAATTGCTCGACTGAAACTAATTTAAAAAGGGAAACTGTAATTTTGATTAATCAGAAATTTCCACAAAGAACATCTGCTTTCTGTAGGAAATGTTGACATGGCAAAGGAACAAATGCCATGAGCACAGTCCAGCCCAAACATAAACATATTTCAAGATCCTGAATTTCAGAATCTTTCAGTTTGGCATCTGTTGGTCGGAATGAAATTCTGAAACAATTCTGCCTCTGTTCAAGTTAAAGGGAATTAGGGATTACCTGAGCAGTGCTGAGTGTCCTGAAAGAAACCTGTGGAGTTCTTCTCTTGCTGGTGCAGAGGAAGGCAGGATGCTCTTGGTGTGTCCCCAGCTCCCTCCGTGTCACCTGCAGTGGGCAGGGAAGGAGAAGGAGAAAGAGAAGGAGAAGGAGAAGGAGAAGGAGAAGGAGAAGGAGAAGGAGAAGGAGAAGGAGAAGGAGAAGGAGAAGGAGAAGGAGAAGGAGAAGGAGAAGGAGAAGGAGAAGGAGAAGGAGAAGGAGAAGGAGAAGGAGAAGGAGAAGGAGAAGGAGAAGGAGAAGGAGAAGGAGAAGGAGAAGGAGAAGGAGACTGCTCCAATCTGCAGTTTTCCAGACACACATAAAAGAATGTGGAGCTGCTTGTAGGAGCTGGATCAATAATCTGATTTATTGTTCCCTGGATCTGAGGAGTCCCCACAGAACTGGTGAAATGTAAACCTCACCCTGGGGAAAAAAAAAAAATCAGGTGTTCTTCTGCTTTTGTGTCTGAGACTCTGTTTGCAGTTAAAAAAAGAAAATATTATTAATAAGGATTTTTTTTGTCTACTTTATCTGATACAAACTGTCCAGAAAAGCTGGTAGGAGTAACACCACACTCTTTTGTAAGTCATGTGTTAGAGATTCACCATCTGAGCACTCCTTCTGCTTCTATTCTCATTTATTTTGTTCTGTGCTTCCAGTGAACCATGTGGGCTGAGACATTATGGCTTTTCAATAGCTCACTAAATATATTTAGAATGCTTAATTGAAGCTTAACCTTTACTTTGTTCAATAAATGTATTCTCCATCTAACAGCTCCAAACAAGAAAATAACTTTGTTGAGGTTTCACATTTTGCCAGCATTGTTTCCCTCTAAAGATAGAGAAAATGATGCCTCTACAATAAATTGATGGAACAGGGAATCAACAGAAGAAAAAATAATTTTGATGATTTCTTCTTTGCACTGCAATTATATCCAGTACCCTTGACAATGAAATAAACAAATAGTACAAATGAAGCCATTAATTTCCTTTCTAGCCACACAATTTTAATTAGAATCATTTAATTAGTCTTGGCTACAGTTTCTCAAGAAGATTGCACAACACACATTTAAGCTACTCTCCTGCACAAAGATATATTTATCATTGTTTATTAAGTACAACAAATAGCTACCACGGTTCTAGGTAGGCCATGATAAATGCTATTGTCAAAAACAATTCTTTATCACCAAATTTATTTGAAAGCAAAGTTCTCTCTGTGTTCATTAGTTATTAAGCTTTTGCTATTTTAATTGTTATAATAAATATAATGACATATTTAATATATTAACTAACTTTTTATGACGTGTCATTTTTTGTTGCTGGCAATAAAAGTCCCTGAGCCTTGAAATAATTTTTCTTTGTTTGTTTTGCCAGGGGTTTTGTTCTAGAAAAAACAACCTGAGCATGAAATCACAAAAAAATTGCTCTGAAAGGACTTTGGGTCCATCATCAGTGGTCAGCTGATTTATCCCTCCCCACTGCTGGGGTGTTCAGTGTAGAATTGGTCCTGAGATCCTCCAGCTCTCAGAGTTTCAAAGGCTCCATGGGATCCTCCAGTGCTTCACTCATTTCACACTGAGAAAAACTTCCTTTTTTTTACCCAAATATTCCCTCCAGATAAAGCTGATGATTCCATGTGGCAGATGTGGAGAAGACACCCGTCCTTCCCCAGCACAGACCCTGGTTCCGTGCCTCCTTTTGCTCCTCTCCAAACTCCACAGAGAGTTTTGTTTTCCAGCTCTCCCTCTCGAGCTGAGATGTGTCAGGCTTTGAAACTCCTTCAAAATGCAATAATTCTCCTGTGGAACTCTCATCAGGACAGGAAATCATAACTCTGGCAGGGATAATAAACCACAAAATTATTTCAACATATCAGCAATGTTGGGTTAATGCTAGATCATCTCAGAGCGCTTTTCCAACCTTAATGATTCTGTGATTTTATAACTGAGCCATTGTCACAACTGAGAAAATGTGGAAGGAATCAATTTAATTTTTATTTTTTTTCTCTTGTCAGCTACAAGTAGGACTGGAAGAACAGTCACAACAAAGAGTTTGTCAGCTGAAATCTTGTCTTTCATTCTTCGCATCAACTGCCCAAAAACCTGACGGTTTTCTCGGCTGGGTTTTCCACTTAATGTTTTTGACTGAAAACTTTTAGTTAATATCTCCTGGCTTCTACCTCACTTCCAGGCACAGTTCCCAAGTCCTCACTAGTCAGGTTTCACTGGATAGCTGAGCCAAAGAGAGCCAGATCCTCCAAATAAGCTGCTGAAGGTGTGAGCGTCACCGTAACCCACGGAGAGCCACACAGCCCTGAGAAGATGAGAGCAGAGCTGCACTCAGAGCTTGGAGGTTTAAAAGAATATTTAACTGATGAATTGCATCCAAAAATCTGGCTTCTTAAAGCAATACTTTACTGCAATTATGGAGTGGCTTGGGTTGGGAGGGACCTTCATGGTCATCCACTACCACCCAGTGCCACCTTCCATCGTCCCAGGGGCTCCCAGCCTGGCCCTGGGGCCCTGTGCCAGGGCCTCATAGGGAGGAATTTCTTCCCAATATCTAAAGAAATAAAGAATTCTTCTTTTTGAACACATTCTCTAATATTCTCTTTTCCTGCCCTGTAGTTTTAATGCAAATATTGTGGGATAATCCTGATGGTGTGCAGTGCACGGTGGTCATATCAGATGGCCCAAACATTTTTTTTTGAGTGAATCAACACTTGATGATCATAGGTCCCAGAGAGACAGAAAAAATTGCACAGGGATGTGGGAAGAGAAAAAAATCAGATTGTCTAGTAAGGAATTGAAGTGAGTGAAGCATTTTTGAAGCAGTTGCTAAGCTGATTTGTTAACCAGGGACAAAACGTGCCTTTTATGGAAGGTATAAAATTAAATCAGATGTTAAATGTGAAAAAAAAAAAAAAAAACCAACAAAACAGTATATAAACATGAATAAGTGGAAGGACTTAAGCTGAAAAGAAAGCTAAATTCTCAGGAAAAGTCCACTCATAACTGTTGAGGGAAATCAGACATAATTATAAGGGGGTTTGGTACAAAAGAAATCCCAGCAGTGTTCTGGGTTTATCACTTCACAATAGTGGTGATAAGGTTGTTAATAACAATGCAGGAAAAGGAGAACTGCTCCATAAATATTCACATCTCCTACTTTCCAAAGAAACATGAGGATGGAGTCAGCTACTAACTACTGAGGATGTCAAACATCACATATAAATTCAAATATTTTAAAACTGAGAGCCTGGTGCCACCTCCAGAGGGTGATCCCTGCAGCCAGGTGAGGTTATCCTAGGAGAATGTTTGGGGTTTAATTCATGATTGCTCCTAGAGAAATTCCAGCAGATTGCTGGAGCATTAATGCTGTGGCAGTGCTCCAGATGCAGCCAGGACAACCTTGGAACCTCTAAATGACTTCCCCTGACCTCAGTCCTGGGCAAATAATGGAATTAAAGCTGAGATAAGATTCAAGATGAGGAAGTGAGGATGGGAACATGATTGTCATTCCACGTGTTCCCATGAAAGGATCCTATCAAACAAACAACCCCAGCTTTATTTCACTGATAACGTCACCAGCATGGCTCCTGTGCCACTCTGACTCTTGTAGGGTGTCATTGGGAATATTCTGATTAAAAATGAGAATTACTCAATAGCAATAAACCAGAGGTTAAATCTGTTAAAAACGGGCAAGCTAATGGATCAGAAACGGAGTCACCAGAGGAATCATGATTAAGTGCAGAGCTGGGATTCTGCTGGTATCTGCTTTCTGCTATTAATCATTTTCAGCAATGATTGGCTGGTGAAAGTTTCAGATGACACGAAGATTGATGTGCAGGTAAATAATCATGAGAGCAGAGAAATAATAAAGAGCATTCTGGACCCCTCACTCACCTCTTCCTGGGAACCAGGATGTTTAATGCACTCAGGTTCAGAGGTGAGACAAGGATGGGGCCATATCTGCTAAATTTAGGTTGGTACCTGGCAAGCTACATCAAGGAAAATGATTTGGCTTTCCAGCCAGCAAAGGAACAGCTCTGAGGGAGCACCTGCACAAAGGCTCCCTGCTCCTGGCAGCAGAGGGATGGAAACCCATGCTGGTGTCCCTGGAGATGCTCCAGTGCTGGCAGAAAGAACCTGGGGGGAAATAATTCAGGGGAGGAAAATGATTCTTGGTGGGAAATCAAGGGTTTGTGTTGGTTTGGCTCCTGTTCAAAGGGCACTGCAGCACCTTCAGACCCAGCAGGAGCTGTTCCCCCTTCCCAGGGCAGGCTCCTGCACCAGGCAGAGTTCTGCTGGATCCTGGGAAGGTCCCTGAAGGAACAGGCATCAAAGTGGGAGTTGAAGCAAAATATATTCAAACCAGAGATAAGACAAGGAGCTTTGAAGAATGGAAGTTCTTTCTTAGTTTTAGGAAAAACTGGGAGGGTTTTCCTTCACCACCTGCTGAGGTTTTCAGAGGTTTTTTGGAAATGACTCTTTGACCAGCAGGATGAACTGTAGGGATTATTTTAGGGCAACTTTGGGTGCAATATTAATATTTAGACAGCTGCCAAAACTCTCTGAAGTAAATCTTTATGAATCCACATTAATTACTCCAGTTGTGGTGTCGCTGTAAACAGCTACAGCCAACAATTCCCATCATGTTTAAAGGCTCATTGTGCTGACCCTCATGAAAAATTGGGACAATTATCCAAAAGCAATGGAATTTGGGTTTAAAAGTCTCAAAAGATGCAGCCCTACCAATTGCTGTCTACTCTGAGGAAGTCTTCCCCTGGCTTTTTTCTAATTTTCTGCTTATTCTTCAATTTATGACTTTCAAATAATGATGTCTCCTTTCTGTCCCTGTTTTTAAAAGTGGATACACTTTTGTCTTTATTTCTCTATCTGCAATTCCACTTTTTTTCATGAATCAGTGCATTTTAAAGAGTCTACATTATATTTATGTATAAAAATATGTAATATTTACATATAGATCCTAAATTTAACCATTGCAGAAAGAAGTTATTCTTATCACTTCTGTGATGTTTCTCTATTTTCAGCCCTAAATTCTACAGCCATTTTTTGCTACAAAAGCACATCTGCATTTCCATGTCATTGATTCTGGAGTTTTTTAGGTTGAAAATATTGGGTAATAAAATCAGATGCAATGAGTTGCTGGTGAAACTCATAAACCTCTTTGCAACTTAATAATTTTTTCATCATTGCATGTAATCAATCACCTTTTAACCCACTCTAGAGGGGATAATATTTCTATCCAAAACAAGTGGAGAGAGTGCTCAAAATACAATTTTTCATGGTAAAAAATTCAAGTGTTTTGCTAATACCAAAACGTGCCTTTCACACACTTATCTTTTACCTAACGTGCAAGGAAATATGATTGTTAATTAAAAATTCAAGCTCATCTGCTTCCTTTGCATTGTCCAGGTATTGATAATTAATTAGTCACAGCCCCATCTCATGTCCATGCAGACTTTTAAGAACACTTGACACGAACTTGCAACAACAGAGCAGCCTTGAATTCCTTTGTGGCTTTAAGAACAATGATGGGAGAGCACGAGATCTCAGTCTCTGCTCTCATTAATAAGAGGAGAAGCTTTTCCCCACCAAATCCAGCTGAAAAGCTTTGCTGGAACTCCTCACACGAGTGAAAATACACTTGAACAAGAGCCTGCAGCAGCTGCTTGAACTACTTAAATAAAAACAGCTTTTGTGGAGAGCAGGAGCGATTCAGCGTGAATTATGAATGACAGTGGACTTCAGAATCTGTTCTCTGCCTGAAAATACAAATATCACTTGTAGGACACACTTTTTTTTAATTTTTTTTTCCCCCTTAGCTACTGTAGCATCAAATAAGTGCTGCTATATGTCTTGATTTACCAGCTAAAGTTAAGTGTCAGGTTTTAGGCAAATAAAAATGATTAAAATATGACAGCTGGCAAATTATGCTAACACCTGGTAACAAATCATTCCTGACAGTTCAATAGTGAACCTCTTATAGTACAGCTATTAATATTATAAACAGTGCAATGCAAAAAATTGTAGGACTTGACTAACATGCTCAGTTTATCTTAATGTGGAAAAATGTCATGCCTTGTTCCTTGGGATTGAAGAAAATTGGAGCTGAATAATTGCAAACATGCAAATACTCCTAAGCAACATCAGTGTAGTTGCTCAGAACCAGCTGAATATGAAATTTTCAATGTAGGATGATGTTCAGACCATTCCTGGTGCTAATTAATTTAATTAATATTCTGTTTATGGGGGAGATTTCCAAGCATGTGAATACTTTGGTGGCCTTTGATATTGATGTCACCAAATTCTTTGTGATCTGGTATAAAACAGGAACATTTAGGTTGGAAAGACCTCTGAAATCATTATTTCAGATTGGATTATTTGGAATAAGAGTGGCCCATCCCAGTTTGGGATTATTTGGAATAAGAGTGACCCATCCCAGCACACCAGGTTTTGGAAGCTCACACTCCTCACTCACATCCCAAGTGAGTCTTTCCAGATGGGTCCATAATTTTTAATAAATTGAATCCCTTTTAAACCCATTAATTGTCTCATTTGTTTGGTAATGGTACAGCACCAGACCGTTTAAATGAAAATTCAAAGGATTGCAAACCTTGGATTTTGTGATTTTTGGATGATTTATAGAACAATCTAAGATCAATGGAAATGAGTCTGCAGACATCAAGGTGCATCCTGCAGCTCACAAAGGACTGGAGGAGAGGGAGAAACCAACTCTGCTTTCTGCTCACCCACCTTCCTCTCTACCTCTTTCCTGGACTCTTAATCTGAATTTTAGCTCAGCATAAAATGGAGCAGAATCAGCTCTGTCCCAAATGTTCTGCAGGAGAGGTGAGGCACCACCCCTGCATCTATCCCATCCCCTGCCATATGGGGAGAGGCTTCAGCTGAGTATTAAAATGTGAAATTACGTGAGCTAGAACCACATAATCTCTCCCATGATAGAGGAGACTGATTAATGCAACATTAATGTGCTTTCAACGACGTCACCAGGCAGAAGCCTCGCCATTTCACAAATGAATTTCATAGTATTTTTTACTTTTCATGGTGCCTTTCTGGTTTTATTTCACCAAGTTGCAGTGGAATAATTATTGCTGTGTTATACATGTGGCTGTGCACAGTTTGAGGAACTAAAAATAAACGATGGCTTTACTGATATGTTTTTTGACTGATACATTTTTCGACTTTGTCATAGATAATTTATGGAATAATTTTACACTTCTGCAACACCCAGCTCACAATTCACATTCCAATCCATGAGGTGTCATTTGCAATTTGCGATGGATTCTTAATGAAATTCTTTGGATCTTACCTTCTAAATGTTTCATTTTATGCTTGGGCAGAAGAGAGAAAGTGTGTTCATATACATTTATACATTGTAAATGGAAATAAAGCTATGATCTGGCTCATCTTTCTAATCTATTTATCCTCCCAACTCCCCCAGAGCTACGAGGAATATTATCCTCTGCATTACACAGCTAGGGAAGGGAGAAACCAGGAGCTGAGGGGATTTGTTCAAGGTCACAACTTGGGGAGTAGGGAGCTGAATCCACGTGGAATCGTGGAATATCTCGAGCTGGGAAAGACCCAAAAGATCCTTGCACAGACATCCCAACAATCCCAGCCTGGGCATCCCTGGGAGGATTTTCCAAAAGCTCCCAAGGCAGCCTCAGGAATGTTCCTGAGGATGCTGGGAAGTGCTTCCCTCTGGGAAAAGAACCTTTCCCTAAAATCCAACTACAAGCAGCCCTGGAGACAGTTCACTCCCACAGTTGTGGAGGCTACAAGGAGACCCAGCCCCATCATTCCCAGCACCCCATCCCAGCTCCAGGCCTTTCCCAGGTTGGAGCCTCACACCCTCTCAGCTGTGCTGCTCCTGCACTTGCTCATCCTCCTTCTCCCTCCAGTTTAAACGAACTCATTAACTCACAGGGCTTCAATTAATGCTGGAGCTGAGCTCAAGTCAGTATAAGGCACCTGAAGGAGCAGCCACCAAAAAAAAAAAAAACAAACCCCAAAAACATGTTGGGATCACAACAGATAAGGGCTGAACACGTGGAGACACCAGAGCAGGCTCTGGGTTCCTCAGATAAAGCAAAAGGAGGAATTTTAATTACTGACAGATTATTGCACTATTTCAGTGCTCTGTCCCTTTGTGTTGGCTACTGCCCAAGAAAGATGCTGATAAATTGGAGTGGGATCAGATATGTACCAGTGAACGATGAAAGGATTGGAAGCATGCCCTCCAGGGCAGAGACAGGGAGCTAATTGAGCTGTTGTGTTTTTTTCTTGGTAAAGCAAAGATCAAGGGCTAAACTTAGTCTGGAGAAGGGAAATTCTAAATAACACCCTGCCAGTCTAGCCAGAGTGTAACCAGGCAAAATAGCTGGAAGTTGAAGGTAAATATTCAGGGTTTACAATTAATCTTTATTATTATTTTCAAGGGGCTTGTGGTAGGTTCTCCATCCCTAGAAGTCTAGGCATGTCACATCTCAGTAATAATCTTTGACAAAGAGTTTTTCCTTCTAAAAGTCTTGCCTCATTTTGGAATGTGTTGTGTACAGAAGGCAACAAAGAAAATAAATTACCAAATTCACTGCATGTCAAAATTATGAATGCAAATTAATGGATTGGAATTTGTTCAATGTAATTACAGAACAATTTTATTTCTTTTTTTAACCCCACCTGGGGATGTAAAAGAAAACCCAATTAATATGGAAGTGAACATATTTTGCAGGTTTCCTGCCATCTGCAGTACAGGTGTCTCCTCCAGCTCAAACAGCTGTCCCAGCAAACCCAGTGGGAAGTTCTCCAGGCTTCTCCAGGGATTTACCTGTGCTCAGAGCACGGGGAGCTGTGGGGAGGGTTGGCAGTGAAGGGAACACTTTTCACCTGTTATTGATGTGCAGCTCTCGTTCCATCCACACAAACCCTCTCTGCTTCCTGAGTTTGGTGGGTTTGGGGGATTTGATGGCTTTGAGCCCAAATAAAGTAGGGTTAGGTGGGATGTTGGGAAGAAATTTTCCCCTGTGAGGGTGGGCAGCGCTGGCACAGGGTGCCCAGAGCAGCTGGGGCTGCCCCTGGATCCTGGAAATTCCCAAAGCCAGGCTGGATATCGGGGATGGGAACACCCAGGGGCAGTGGGAGGGGTCCCTGCCGTGGCAGGGGGGCACTGGGTGGGATTTAAGGTCTGATTTTGATGATTCTGGGATCCTGTTTGGGTTTGGGTCATTTAGGGCCACGTGCAATGCCTCCCCCAGCACTACATTATTCAATAAAGAAGCTTTTTCCATGAAATCTGTCTCTGTGCTGGCTGATTAAACTTACATCTGTTGACCTTCAGGCCTTGGTTCAAAGCTCAAGCAGATTTTAGCTCTGAGTTAGAGAGTCCTTCATGGTAAAGAGCTGTTGAATCTCCAAGACTCCTCTGGGGCCTGATTTCTGTCAATTAGTTATGTGAAATATGATGATTTATGAATCCCTCAGATTGTGTTGCTGGATGGGGATGTGAAGTGAAAACAGTGCAGCCTCAATGGGAGCAAAGGGATGGAGAAAATAATGTTCCCTTCCAGCTGATCAAAATGGCAGAGAAAATTATCCCTGTTTTGAGATCTGTGTTGTGCATACATATAAAAATATATCTATATCTCACAGCTCACATCCTGCCTCCCCCAAAACTAGGGAGAAGATTAAATATGGATTTTTAATGGATGCATATTTACAGTCAAAGCCATTTCTCCCCATCAAAAGCAGCAATGTGCAAATATAATCAAAGCAAGTTGTAGAACTCTATATTTGAGGAGACTTCCATGATATTTTGCATGCCTCAACTCCATGTGTTTTTACTGTAATCCATTTTCTCCCTCAGTTCTGAACATTCAAGCATCCTGTAGTGTTTTGGGTTTTAAATTTGTAGTGACAACTTCCAGTAAATTGTCTGAAGAAGACAATAAAATTGGACCCTTTGGATTGCTGTGGGAGTGGATCAATGTTCTATTTTCCAGTGTTATGATAATGAGTTAATTTTAAAGATGTATTGAGTGATTTGCCGTTAATTCTGCCATTAAAATTTGCCTCATGCCTGGACAGCAGTGCACTTTGCTACAGTGCTTAAGATAAAAAGTACAGGATTGTAAATGGGATTTCTGGAGGGGAATTGAGCCTAAAAATTGGAACTTTGGAGCTGTTGACTCAGCTGTAATCAGCTGAAAGCTGGTGCTGCCCTGGGACAGGGGGGACACAGGGACAAGGCTCAGGGTGGCATCGATCCCAAACCTCCTCTGCTCTGCTCTGCTGGCAGCTCCTCTGCCTGAGATCTGTGAAAGGAAAGAGAAATTATATTATATTATATTAATTATATTATATTGTATTGTATTGTATTATATTATATTATATTATATTAAATTAATATAATATAATTCTGATGTAATTTCATTACAAAATGTCAGCTTCAAATGTGAAGACAAGGAAAAATTAAGAGAAGGAGAACCAGCAGCCACAGAGTTTATCAATGCTGAAGTCCATTTCCACACTGTGTCTTCTAAGTCCTGAAGAAAATGTGCTATGAGAACTATATAATTTCTCATCAATGAGGAGATATTACNTTTATTATGTTATATTTATTATGTTATATTTATTATATCTCTAGATGGTCTCAGAAGATGAAATACGGGTTGGGACAATGAGGATGGAGGATGCTGAGGAGCAGCTGCCCCTCCTCCCTGGGACAGGATGGCACCGACCCCTCTGGGGCTGCGGGCACCACCTCTGCCTCTCCTCGTGTCTGCAGCCCACAGAGAAACAGGAATTTAAAGCATTCCAGCTCAGCCTGTGTGCTCTTACACAGGCACCAGCCCGTTCCTCCTCGGGAGGAGCGCGGACAGTGAAACCCGCTGCAGAACTGGGCGAGCTGCGTTTCCTGGCGGTGGTTTCTCCATTTCAGATGATTTTTCCCCAAGGCACAGGAGCTGGGTGTTCGGCCCGCTGATTTTCAGCAGGTGTTGGGTGAGTGAGCTCTAATTGTTGGCACTGCTGTCACAGCAGCCAGGCTGGAGCTGGGCGAGCAGTTTGTCACCAGCTTTCTCACCCCGGCTCCTGCTAATTCCTTTCACACCGTTTTGATGTCCTCAAATTGCTCTTTTTAACAGCATTTTCAAGGTGACTTTTCCTTTTCTCCTCTTTTTTGCCAGAGCTCTTGGCAGTCCCCTCCAGAGCTGCTGCAGGCAGAGCAGTGCTGCACACCCAGTGGGGGCACAGGGATGCGATGTCGGGATATGGGACACAGCCTGTGTAAACGCTGCTGATGGCGAGGAATCAACAGGAGACAGCAGCCAGCTCCACCCCTCTTTTCTTGGGTGAAAAAATTGGCTGCTTTCGCACAGAAGAAGAAAAAAAATTAAAAAAAAAATCAAAGTCATCCCTAAAAGGCTCTGAGCTGTGCGCGGTCCTTTCCTTCCACCGTGCAGGCGACCCCAAAGATTTGGAGCTGTAGGGTGGGAGGGGGTGGCAGAAGCTTTCCCCTCCCTGCCCTCCACACAGAGAGCTGCATGGGATTCCCAATCAATTCTGCACTGAGGAAACACTGAACTGTGCGAAGCGAGATTTTGAGAAGTGTTCTGAAGCATCCAAGCCCTCCCAGCTCCTTTCCCTCCAAGTGTCCGCCCCAAAGGTCACACGATAAAAAGCTTCAGGCTCCCAAACTCCGCACAGCCAGAGCGGGAAATCAGGCGAATTACATCCTGAAATTCTGCCGGACCCCTCCACCGCTCGTTTTTCCCTCGTTGTGTCGTGTTGAAAGCAAATGGAAGCAGGGATTGCCTTGGATGCCCGCAGGGATCATTCCCTCCTGCAGCAGGGAGGGAAGGACGGGCGGTGGCAGTGACTGCTGTGGGGAGCACTGACACTGATAACCGGGTGAGGTGATGCTCTGGAAACATTCCCAGCCCTCCTCTCCACGAGCCAAAACCCAGCACTGAGCCCGGGCTGCTCCACTGCCCCTCTGGGTTCTGCTCATGGCCTGGGATCCCGATTCCTAAGGCAATATCATGAAGGAGTATTTCCATTTTTCCTCTCTTTTTTTCTCTTTTCCCCCCTGTTTCTCTGAGATCCTTTGAAAAGGAAGGATTATGTCTGACAGTATGTTTAAATCCCCTTCCTCAGTAAGGGTCAGCAGAGACAGCAATTATACCTGAGGATCTATTCCAAGTTTTGGACAAGCTGTTTTAATGATTATATTCCCATGTTAATACCCAGCTCTTTCAAGGTGTGGAGAAAAAAAATCATTAGATTCTGTGAAATGTCAGACATTAGGAAAAGAATCGTTTGATAAAATTGGGTAATATTAATGTGGTTTGTGATTTATGCTGACATCTCCGTGCCACGGTGGCACTCTCTGCTGTGGGGATTATGGACACTGGAGAGATTTTTAGTGCTCTGAGATGGTGCAGGATATTTTTACCCCATTTCCATTTGAACTATTTAAAAGCCAAGATACTGAAGCGCCTAATTGGACGCTGTGATTAGCCCAGGATGGAGTTTGATTTCCTGTTGATATAAATCTGAGGAAACCCTCCTGATGTCCTCGGGAATAAACCACAGAACAAAGAGGGAGCAGAACGAGCCCCTTTTCACTCTGATCTGCTGAAATCCGAGCCAAGCACGAGCGTACTGGTTCTCCTTTGGCTCCAGGGGCAATCAGGATTCCAGCAGGAAAGGTCTGTCAGGGGAAGGCAGGGCTGTGATTCACTCCCTGCTCCTTTTTCCAATGCTCCACATGGCAGCTCCGTGGCTCTGGCTCCTGCCAGGTGCTCCCCTGAGTCACTCCTTGCTGATGGTTCCAGTCCACACAGGAGGATTTTGTCCTCAGATTCAAGTTCTGCAACTGCCCTCCAATACTAATTGCAAAATGTATTCATTATTAACTAGGTATGAATTTTAAATAACTCTGTTGAACATCCCAATGCATAAAACCTGTATTTTTTTTTTCCATTCCTGTAGCCAGTCTGGCTGTTTATATCAATTTATTCAGCATTTTTGCGTGATTTTCATCCACAAGAGAGGAGGATAAGATCACATCCCACTTTACATATTTAGATGTATATGCATGGATAATTAAAAAATAAAAACCTACTCAGTGTATTACCTATTGAATTATTTATTGTGATTATTGCGATAATATTTTACTGTAACTATTAAACACCAAAATGTTTTCTTTAACCACAGGGTCTGGACTTGCTGGAGTAGAAGGAAAACTTTAAATTCCACGTATGATTCAGGTTTATCTCTGCCTTTGCTATCAGCGTTGCTCTAGAGAGTACATGGGAATTTGGTGCCACTTTTAGGGGTTTAACCCCAGCAATTCCCCAGCCCCTCAGTGGGATCAGGGAGAGAATGGGAAGGGTAAAAGCTGGAAAACTCATGGATTGAGGTGAAGAGGGCTGAACAGAGAAAGCAAAAGCTGTGCCCAGGAGCAAAGCAGCCCAAGGGATGAATTCCCTGCTTCCCGTGGGCAGGTGCTCAGCATCCCGGGAGAGGTGGAAAGATGCCTTGGGCAGGCAAAGCCCATCCCTCCAAACGCCCTCCTTCCTCCTCGCCTGCATCCTGGCCGTGATGTCACGAGCTATAAATACCCCCGGGCCAGCTGGGGTCACCCGTGCCGGCTGTGCCCCCTCCCCAAGCCCAGCACGGCCCCGGGACGAGCAGGAGGGGCTTTGGCTCTGGGCAAGCCCAGCCATGGCCAAACACCTCTGGTTATCCCCTGGGCCAGGCACAGACCCAAACACAGCCCTGGCACACTATTATCCCCATCCCTGCAGCCCAGCTGAGCCAGCACACAGCCTGTGGGGAGTGTTTTGGGGTTATTACTTGGGGTTTTAGGGTTTGGATTAAAAGCGTGAGAGAGAGAATTTCTGTTCTGTTGGATGTTTGTTGGATCTGAGTAACAGCCTCACTGGCCATGAGTGCTGAGTTAATGAAGCCAAAATGACAAAGCCCAACACACCTTTACATAGAGAAAAGTCAGCAGGAATAAATCACAGAAGCTTTGCCCACTGCTAAAAACCATGGCTCCATTTTTCCAGTGCTGAAATAGGTTTGCACTGCAGTTTGTAGCATGATGTACAAAGTGAGGAAGCCCCATAAAGTGAAGTCTTTAAGGATTTTTTTTTGAGCTTAAACTATTCAGTTATGAGATGCTAATTAATTTATTTTCATTTTTAATTAAATAATTAGTTATCTATGTTTTGTATTGTGGATTTTTAAAACTAATTATATAAAAGCAGTTAAATTTGGGAAGAAGAAGGAGAAGAAGAAAAGAAGATTATGTCCTAAACCTTCTATCTTGTTACATATATATTATTTTAACTCACTACTTTAAATTTTAATTTTTTTTACTCTGTGATATAATACACTTTTATTTAATTACACTGATGCCTTGTGGAGCTGGAACAGAGGCTAGACAGAGTTAAGAAGAATTGAGTGGATATTTATTGAGGTGTCTTCAAACCACAGCCCTGGCTCTGCCCAGATGGCTCCAAGGTGGAAGCAAAAAAGGGTTTGGGCACAGGATCTCTAATGTTTATATTTTAGTCCNCTAATTATATAAAAGCAGTTAAATTTGGGAAGAAGAAGGAGAAGAAGAAAAGAAGATTATGTCCTAAACCTTCTATCTTGTTACATATATATTATTTTAACTCACTACTTTAAATTTTAATTTTTTTTACTCTGTGATATAATACACTTTTATTTAATTACACTGATGCCTTGTGGAGCTGGAACAGAGGCTAGACAGAGTTAAGAAGAATTGAGTGGATATTTATTGAGGTGTCTTCAAACCACAGCCCTGGCTCTGCCCAGATGGCTCCAAGGTGGAAGCAAAAAAGGGTTTGGGCACAGGATCTCTAATGTTTATATTTTAGTCCATTTGCATACAGGAGTCAACTGTCCAATTAATAACCTCAAATTATGAAGTTTCATCCTCCTTGCATGCTTGCTGCCTGCCCTCCTCTTTTCACTTTGTGCTCTTGGCCTGAAGTTTGAAGAGATTGTCCCTGAGTCCCCAGCTGGAATAGGATTGCTGTGTCTTCCCCACCCTGTGAAAAGATCCTAGTGACCCTTAATATAAAACTAAAAGCTGCACACCAATACAGAACAGACAAACTCAAAACTTAAGGCATCAACTCACAGGCTTAGTGCTCTCACTCAGTTTTGGAAAACTGGGCAGCTCCCTGTCCCCACAGCCCAGGACAGCTCCCTGGGTAGGCTTTATTTTATTTTATTTTATTTTATTTTATTTTATTTTATTTTATTTTATTTTATTTTATTTTATTTTATTTTATTTTAATTTTAATTTTTCTCCCTCACCAAATAAGCAGGAAACATTTAAATGGATCTCAGGGTCTTTTGTGGAGAAGCTGTTTGCTGAGGGTCAGTGTGGCTTATTCAGAACCCCAGACCACCCTGAGTTGGGAGGAATCCACCAGGATCTTCCAGCCCAGTCCCTGGCTCTGCACTGACATCCCAAATCCCACCCTGGGCATCCCTGGCAGGGTTTGCCAAACTCTCCTGGAGCTCTGGCAGCCTCAGGCTGTGCCCACTCCCAGCACTCTCTGGGGGAAAAACCTTTCCCTAAAATCCCACCAAAACCAGCTGGACAAGCTGATGGAGTAAATCCTGTGACCTTAAGCAGCAGCACAGCAAACCAGCCAGAGGTGGAGGGCAGAAGCTGGAGCATCATTTTGATAAATGAGATTAAATGAGATTATCTAAGGAGATCAGTACAATGCCCAAGGCAGCACCAGGCAGCCCCTCTGCCCATCTCCACCCACAGAGCAGGAATGTGGAAACCAGGCTCCTTCAGCAGCAGGTTTGCCTCTGGCCCTGGCAAAAAAAGGACAAAAATAGGATTATCATTGCTGTTCTGCCCCCCAGCATTGATCTCGAAGGGAATCAGCAGATCCCGATGGGGGTCAGGAATTCTGGGGGAGGGCAGATCTCTCCAGCCACAATGCAGCATTTAAGAGTCAAGAGCTCCGTGGAGGAAGCTGGGGAAGTCATGACTAACACCCCTCAAAGTGCTGAAATGGCTTTTTTGGGTGTTTTTTGTAACACTTTTTTGGCAGAACTCACAGCAATTAATAACAGTAAAAGCCCACAGTTCACCTCACTCCCTCCCAGGCAGCAGATGCAGCGTGGCCAATGAGCTAATTAAGCAAATAACAGCAAAAAAAAAAAAAAAAGAAAAGAAACCTCAACAAAACCCCAACGTTCCTTAATAGCTTCAGATCAAGTATTAATCACTGTGTTGTCTTTAAACAATAGGTCATGGAGAATTCCAGGGGCTCATCCTGGACGTGCAGGTTTTTAAAGGCTGCAGGTGGGACTGGGGAATCATTTAGGCTGGAAAACCCTCCCAGGTCATCGAGTCCAAGAATTAACCTTGGTCCAACTGCAAGAGCCTGAGAGGAGAGCTGTGGGACCCCAGGCAGCTCTTTAAAAATGCGTTTATGGCATGGAAGAGGTCACAGCAGTGTTGGGCTGAGGGTTAAAGCCAGGCCTAGGAGCTGCCAGCTCCAGCCTAAGGCTGCCTGCAGCCCCCTCTGCTCTGCTTACAGTGCATTATTTATTTTTCTTAATACATAACAACCAATCAGCATCACACACATCCCTTTACCATTACCTACAGCCCATCATAACTACTGATATTCCCAGATTATGGTGATAACTAACCAATCACAGGAGTTAGGACGTTATATTTTAAGTTTAAAACTTGTTTTTCTGTTCTTGTGCAGTGGTAAATTCTTCTTGCCTGGTAAAAACATGTTTTCTGTTTGCCTTCGCTTTTTTGAGATTTATCTTCACTTGGTAAAAACATCCTTTTGTTTGTAGCCAATTTATCCTTTGCTTTTAGCCATAAAATCTCTTTCCTACTCATCCCAACCTCTGTCCAGTGACCACCAGCTCAGCAATCTTTATTTTCAGACATCTTTTGTTCTTCTACATCAAAACTTGTTTTCATTTCTAGAGAACCTTCTGCTGAGCACTCACATTTGTAAAAACTTCCCTGTTCAACTTTCATCCTCCCCAACACCAACCCATGGCCCCAAGCATCACATCTTTTTTGAATATTTCCAGGGTTGGTGATTCCATCACTTCCCAAGGAGGCTGTTCCAATTCCTGGCCACTTTTTCAGGGAAGAAATTGTTGCAGAACTTCAACCAAAACCTCCCCTGCTGCACTTTGAGGCTGTTTCCTCTCGTCCTTTCCTTATTAGCAGGGAGAAGAGCCCACCCCTCACCTGGTCCCAGCCTCCCATCAGGGAGCTGAAGAAAACTCTGGCATTTCTCAGATATTCATCTGGCAATAAAGTCATTTTAAATGTAGCTTTTACAAAAGGTTTGGAGTGCAGTTTAATTTGGAATTGACATTTACCGAGTGCTTTCCTTTTTTTTTTTTTTTTTATTTTATTTTTTATTTTATCAGCAAAACAGGAATGTGCTTCTGCGAGCCCAGAGTCCAGCTGAGTTCAGGTCCTATCTGCAGAGCACAGAAAGCAGAGCCTGGCACAGGCACTGAGCAATCACAAATGAGATCATTTCAAATATATTTGCATATGGAGGCATTCTGCTTTGTTTTCCTCTGTCACAAGTCCTGAAGGTTTCTGACTGCAGGTGGTATTTGGTATTAGAAATTTTCTGCTGCAGAGTTGCCCCACTTACCTCTGTCTTTATGTAATTTTTCCAGCGGAATGGATGGAGTTGCAGATCATGGGATCATCACACAGTGGTTTGGGTGGGAAGAGAAGTTAAAAATCATCTCATTCCATCCTTGCCATGGGCAGGGACCCCTCCCACTGTCCCAGGCTGCTCCAGCCTGGCCTTGGACACTTCCAGGGATCCAGGGCAGCCCCAGCTGCTCTGGGAATTCCATCCCTGCCCCTCCTAGGGAGGAATTTCTCCCCAGATCCCATCAAACCCTGCCAGCTCCGACCATTCCCTGCTCTCCACAAGCCACGCGTCCCTCTCCAGCCCCGGGGCAGTTGGAAATCCCAAAGTTCATTTTTCCCGGGAATGTCCAGGTGAGCCCCAGCAGTGGCAGCTCCCTGTGCTGGCTCCAAACCCCACAAACCCAGGCACGGCCAAGGTCATGGAAATAAGGGAACAAGATGTGCTGCATCGGGGCATCTGAATTTCCTCGGAGCTCACGGTCTCTCCCCGTGAAATGCTATTTTATTTCTCAGTTTTGATCTCTCTGCCTCGCTCATCGTTAGCGTTTGCTTTAGTGTCAGGCGTTACATGTGTACTGCCTAATTAGTGCTCGTAAATACCTGGAATTATTACCTCATCTGCAGGATCCTTTGTTTGATCTTGAATGTTTTATTTCTTTTCTCCCTGTGCACACTCTGACAAGTGTTTCCAGCCAGCCCAGGAGAGTTTCCCCAGCACACTCATGCTTTTTATGCTTTCATCTTTTCTGTTAATCTGGTTTATCTCTATTCCTCTTCCTTTAGCCTTGTTATTTATGTTTCACAGGCTGGATATTTACTTCAGGGATAAGTCATCCCTGTTTTTTATTTTTTTTCTAGAAAACATACTTCTCTTTTATTAAAAAAACCCATCCTGTCAAAGGGTGCAATACCATAACTCAGAGAAACCGAATTCCTTCCATTTCCTATAAAGCCTACATTTTAATTAGATGATGTTTTCTTTTTATATTGTCAGAGAATAAAGTTTAAGACAATATTCTTCAATACTTTATGCTTTCAATAAATAATTTATACCGAGGTATATCCTAAGCTACACTGACTGCTTACTTTTCAAGGGCAAGGACTCTGCAGAAGGAGAACAGTATCCATAAATATTCTAAAAAAGAGATATTTAAAGGAAACAAATGCAAAGGAAGCTGCTACAAGCAGAACTTTGGAAACCAGATTGCAAAAACTGTATGATAATTTTGATCACTATCAGACTTGAAGCGGGTATCTGGGTCATGTTTACAACAGCATTTTCTCTCTGTAGACTTGAGAGTTTTAGGAAAGAAAAATGTTTTTAAAAAATGGATTAAAATACAAAAAAAAGCTGAGGAGTATAAATTTCCTTAGCAGGTTTTCCTTGGAGCTGCATGGGGTGGCCTTGGTTAAAGAAACAGAGAACCCCAAGTTCACCTGCACTGCTTTAATATTCCAATTTCCAACTGCTTTGAAAAGGCTTTTCCAAAAATAAACAGATATCCTGAACTTCTTAACCTGAACTGTAAGAGCAAACTCTTTAAACCCAGAGTTTAAGCTTAGTACCAGTGGAAAAAGTGATAAAACAATTAGGAAAAAATACTCAGCTGCAACAGAGTGATCTTGTGCGTCCACAGATTAACAATTCCCCTTCCTACTTAGAGATGCAAGGTTTTTAAACAAACATTTTGACCCAGTTTTTGCACGCTGCTTATGCAACCTCTGATGTTGAGTTAAAATCCTCGTGTTCAATGTTTAGTGAATGAGTTAGCACATCCTCTACTACATTTAATTTGAGGAAAATTCCCTTTATTTTCCGTGCTGCCCTAAAAATCCAATAAGTAATTACACAGCAGAGCCATGCTTAATGCCACCTTGCATTTACATTAATAAGTGATGTATTTTTATAAATTAATGCCTGGTTCCAGTATCTATAACCCCCAGCCTTCCCAGAACACCTTCACCCTGCACCGTGCAACTCTTTGTGCATCCTTCTTCTGTGGGTTTTTATAATCTCTAAAATGTTTCTTTAAAGATGATTCAGATTTCCTGACTTTCCACGTTGGGTTTGGGGTGTGCTGGTTCCTGGTTTCAATTTCAGATGCAGCAGTTTGTCATAACCAGCTGCAATTAGAATAAATCCTTCAGCTTGGGGAAGGTGACAGAGTTAAGGAGCTGATTGCAGAGGACGGGTGACATTTGCCTCTGGTTTGTGCTACAAATTAAAGGGTGACGTTAATAATCAGTCATTCAAGAAACAGCATAAAAAATGAGGGTTTATCCCAGTCTTTTGCCATCCTGCATCGTTAGGAATCTGCATAGTAAAATCATTAGCTCGTGTTGCTCGCTGATTTTCATCCAGCCAGGAATTCGCTGATAAATGGAACTCTGTGTCATTTTTGCCAGGGTTTGTCCCTTTTCATGGCAAAATAATGCTTTTAGTGATGCATATTTTCTCCCTGATTTCTCTGGGCAAAGTTTTGTGGCATCACCTTCTAAAAATTACCATGGAAATCACCTAAAAATCACCTTCCTAGTGCCTTGGAAATGCTGTATTACCTTTGATGCCTTGGGTCATCTGGTGGGTGTGAACCTCGCACCTCCAGAGAGGACCCGGAGGAAATTTGTCCTTCCAAGGAGCAGAATCATTCTGTCTGCACTTAGATATCACTTCCCCAGACGTGCCGGAGGTGATGAATGGGAATTTTCTTAGCTAAAACCAAATCTTCTCCAGTGAGGGGATGGTTTGAATACTGAAATTTGATATATACACGCTTAGACATCCCGTGAGTCTGCAATCCCATCTCCAGTTAAAATCACTCCCATCTAAAGCTCTGCGAGACCAATTCCAGCCTGAGCAAAATTTACACTACCCTGATTTTTTGACTCATTAAAAAGTAAGCCAAACACAACTTTACATACAGAAAAGTCAGCGGGAATAAATCACTGAAGTTCTGCCCACTGCTAAAAACCATGGCTCCATTTTACCAGCCCAATCACATGTGGAAATAGGTTTTCACTGCAGCTTGTAGCATGATGTGCAAAGTGATGAAGCCCCATAAAGCAGATGCTTGAGACTCAGGACACAAATATTAGAGAGGAGATGTTACATTTTTATTTAAGTGCAGCCGTGTATGGCTAACTGGGGGAAGGCACTGAGTGCAATGTAATGAATGATATGGCAAATGCACTGCAGTGCAAATAAACCATTAGGAGTTACACTTCATTTTCATCAGGCACTCAGCTCGTATTCCCCTGCACTTTGGAGAGACCCAACAAATAAAAGCATGGCAGAGTGCTTTGCATGCAGTTCAGGCAGTGCTCAGCACACAGCTCAGCCCCCGTGGATTTTTATGGGAAGTGCATAAGCAGCCTGAAAACCACAGGATATTTATATTGATTGTCACTTGGAAGGGAGCATTTCCAAGTTAAGAAAGAGCTGGGGCAACAGGGAGCTCACAGGAGAAGGAACCGCTGGGTCTGTGCCTCACACACCCTGGGTTGTTGGGGCACAGCCTTGCTGGGTGCTGTCCTACCCCACAGCCCTTGAGACCCCTCCTGTCCAAGGGCTCTGGCACCTGCAGACTCCTCTGAAAAGGCAATTTATGCTGCTCTTCCAGACACCTTCTCCTTGGAAAAGCCCCTTGGAAACGCCTTGGAAATGTCCCTGCCCATGGAAGGAAGCTGGAACTGGAGAATCTTAACTTAATCCAGCCCAAACTGCCCCATCACTCTGTGATTCTGCTGCCCCAGCACCCACTGAGGTGCTAGATGGCTTTAAAAGCTTCATGTGCAGTCAAAACCAGCTTTTTTGGGGGGGGCAAAAGAAAAATCTTTGGGGGCAATTGCACAGGAGGTAAAGAAAAGCGGCAGTTTTGGGTACAGAACTTTATCTGGCACAGGAGTGAGTGCCCCAGTAATCCCCCCCAGTCACACCTGGTGAACATCCTCAAGGAATCCTGGGCAGCAGCACTGCACATTTCATTTGTGGATGTGGAGGGGTTGATGTCCCAGCTCATTCCACACCTTTTATCCATTGTACCTTCCCAGCCACAGCTTTTGGTGTGATCTGGGCTGGGATGAGAGCCCGAGAGAGCAGGGGATGCAAACCATCACCAAAGCATTGCCAGGCAGGTCCACGCAGCTGTAACAGGATATTTCGATTTAACACTGGGGGATTTGAAATATCTATTGTTCACACACTGCCTGGGAGCCGGGAACCACGAGGAACACGAGGAGCCCCGGAGGCAGCGTTAATGATGGCCCTGGGTGCAGCGGGTGGGAGGTGTTTGTAAGCAATGAGTTAATCAAGGGATCACAGGCAGACTGCTCATTTTGCCTCCATTGGAAGGCTGGGCTGTTGGAAAGAGATCAGATAAATGCATTTGCATGGCGTTGTCACACATCTCTGTGTGTTGTGTGTAATACAATATACAACCATTGTATAGATACATGGATAATTATATCTGCATCTCTTTATTTCCATTCCTTCAGGCAACAAGTGCCCCTGCCCTGAGGTGTCTGTGATTATCTCAGTTACCACAGAACACTTAGCTTTGGTAGGGATCCACGGAGGGGCTTAGAGTCCCCTCAATGCTGTCACACAGCCCTGAACTTGGGGTCTGAATCCTGCTGGATTTATTTAAGGCAAGTGCAGGTGCTCTGTTGGCCACCTAAGGAAGAGCAGTTCTGAGTTCTGGGGAGCACTTGGATGCGAGATAGTCAGGAGTTTTGTGAATTTATTATGTGCTAAAATTATTAGAGACTGAGAAATTGAGTCTGTGGCAGATCCAGCCTTGCAGGACAGTGAAGATTTGGGAATAATGTTTAAAATCCAGATAACAGGTGGAAGGGGGAGGCAGTAGTGGAGGTGATGTGCTTTGCTGATTTTCTGCTGTCTCTGTGAAAGGCTGATGGAAGAGGCTGGACTAGAGAGCTCCACACTTTTTCTCTTTTCTTTCTAAACCCAAACCAACCAAGAGATAAACTCTGTTTAATCAAGTATTTCACCTTTCACTGTGGGCCACAATTTTAAGCTTAAGTTACAGGAACAGGGGAGATGTGCAGGAATTAGATGTCCAAGGAGAAGTCAAGAATGATTTCTTTTCCCAGGGCAGTGAAAAGAACTAATCAGTTGGTCAAAGCAAAGGGCCTCCAGCAAATCAAAGACCCAAGAACTGGAACCAGTGAATTTCGATCAATTCTCAATGGAAAAACAAAGCTGCTCCTTTCTTGGTCAATCAGGTGTCCAGAGCTCAAACTACTTAATTCTCTTGATCTAAAATGCTTTCTGTCTCACTTCATTGTCCCCTTAAAGTCTTCTGCTTTCTCTAATTGTGATCCCAGCAGTTTTCCAGATTTTATTTACAAAAAGTCTGGTTTTGCAAACCCGGGGGCCAAGAGCACCCTTCAGCAGTGAAAAAATGCTGGTTTAATCCGTGTTGGTTGTTGCCTGCCAATATTGCTGCGGGGATGGGAGTGGTTTCAGACTCTTTAGCCTGTTAATAAAACTCGATAAGAAGTAAATCAGGGAAACAAATTTGGTCTTGTAACAGCTTTATGGACATTTGTGTTTTGTGCTGCTTAACGCTTGTAAAAAGCCTCTTTTGTAATTTAGTCCACGCTGTTGTTTTCAGCTGATAAAACCACAACAGAGCCCTTTTATCACAGTAGGGAACTTCCCTTTCCCCTCAGATTTGGAGCAATAGCAATTCTGGGGGGTAATAATTATTCCGGATGCGCTGTACCATGTGAATGAATCTGCTGCCTTGCTGGTGCTGATGGAGTATGCTCAGAATGAGCAAATTAATTAGGCAAACTGCGAAATCAAATAAATCTCACAGCAGTGACCTCTGTGTCACCGAACAAAGGAAGACATTAGGGCGACGAGTAGTTGCTTTTGTGGAAGCAAACTCCGAATTTAAGAGCTAAATGTCCTCATTACTCTGGCTTCAAAGGGGCGTTGAGGGAGGGATATTTGGTGTCCATTCAGCTTTTTGGGTGGGTTTGTGCAAACAGCAATTGCCGCCTCCCAGGATGTTTTCCTGGGAGCTGCGCCGGGTGTAAAAATCAAACCTCACAGATCTCATCAGCACTGGGCAATGTCTGTGCCCTACACAGCGTCCTGCAGCAAATTTGGCTTTGGGAGCGCTTGGATTCTCGGCTGCTGCACAGGCAAATGCCCTTCAGGCTTTGTCTCACCCTCTCCAGGGCGCTGAGGGCTTGCAGAAGCTCTGAGGAGCAATCATGACTCCGGTTAACAGCAGTTCTCCCCCTCTTTCTGCCACCTGGAAAACAAAAGGTGATATTCGCAGCTCCTTTCGTGGCACAGAAAGGAAATTGGAGTGGAGTATCAGGCTGGAGCAGCAGCGCAGGCTCGGCTGGGTTGCAGATGTTATCAGCCTCAGCCTTATCAATACATGCTGATGGGACAGGAATTTAGTGATGTTTTGCAAGGAAATGATTGCAGATAACTCAATCCTGCGAGGGTTTATGCTGTCATCTATCACGGAGGTACTGCAAGGTGAAGATGTGTTTTTCGCCCAAGGCAAAAAAAAAAAAAAAAAAAAAAAAAAAAAAAAAAAAAAAAAAAAAAACCAAAAAGNAAAAATGCAGTTTTTACTGTGTTTATTTAGAAAAGGTCAGAGTGATGTGTAGGAAAGTTCATAAGGATATTTAAAATGTGAAGTTTAGCAGTCAGCGGGCGTGTGACTCACTGCTGGGGGTGTATGTAAGGGGTTAAGGGGTTTCTGAGTGGTTCACTGGAAGGAGCAGAACCACTCAGTGGGAAATTTGTCTTGGGAAAGGAGGTTTTATGGGATTCATTCGCCCTCATCACCCAGCCATCAATGCCCATCGGAGCCGATTGCCTTGTAATGCTTCAGTCTGCAAAGTCAATGAGTTATTGGAGGTTTTTTCCCTTTCTTGTGGAAACTTTCCCCCAAATCATTGGTGCTGGGAGGTTTCTGCCCTCCAAACTGGGGAGCTGCAATTCTGCACCCACGAATCCTGGGCTGGGTGCCGCAATGGTCCCTGATCCCCCAAAGGCGCTTCAGCGCCTCTGACTCCCACCAGTTTCCATGGAGAGTGGGATCACGGGTCGGAATTCATCCCCTAAAATCTGGGACGATCCGAACTGTCTCGGGAATGTTCGTTCCGGGGGGTGACACGCTCAGCAGTCGCTGCAGTGTCACCAGGGTGTGTGGCTGATGCTGGCAGGTACAGGGCAGTGCAGGACTTGCAGGATCCCTGTCCAGAGCATTCAGGGATAATTCCTTTGATCAGGAACTATCACAAGCTCGATTCCCCCCGGGCTGCTATCTGCAGTATTGATGGTGAATGTATCTGTCAGTTAATTCTGTCTGCAAAATACACGGATTTTTCTGAGGTGAGATGTGAAATCTCTGCATCTGCATGTCCCTAAGCCAGCAGGAAAGTGATTCCTGAAGGTAGTCAGGAGCAGTTAGGATACTTCTTCTTGTCATTAGGAGGGATTGTTTTTAGGATATTTTTCATTTTACAGCAGATTAACACTGGAAGTGTCCCAGGCCAGGTTGGACAGAGCTTGGAGCAGCCTGGGACAGTGGATGGTGTCCCTGCCATGGCAGGGGTGGCACTGGATGAGCTTTAATTGTCCAACCCAAACCATCCTGTGATTAGGAGTGAGATTTTAAATATTATAAAATTTTGGGATCTTTCCACAGTGAAGCCCAGCACCAGGCTGAGGGTTCCTGCTGTGTCCCAAGCTGGCACCAGGGGGATCCAGGGCAGGATTTGGATGAATAAAGCCCAGAAGTGAAGCCAGCAGGAGGTCAGTGCCTCATCCCATGTCCCACTGGGTTTGGAAGATGGGCACTTTTAGCTCTGGCTGTTCTGCCATTAAAGGGCCAATATTCCTTTGTAAGGAACCTGTTGGGGAGGATTTTCCAGCAGACTCTTCCTTTGCCCCGTGGTTTCCCTGGAAAGCAGCAAGCCAGCTTTGCTGGGAGCTTTATCCAATCCTCCTGAAGAGGTGCCTTTGCTGTGGCTGCAGGGTGGGGTCAGTTATGCTGAGAATGGAACAAATATCCGATATTTGTTTGACAAAGCCAATTTGCAGTTGTTTCCTCCAGCTCTTCACTTTCATCCTTTAATCCCTGTTTCAAACCACTTCCCCGATTTTTGGTTTCAAATCTACCCACAAGACTCTTCACAAGAAGACAGCCTTGGGATTTTCCCTTCTCATAAATCTTGTGAGAGGAACTTATTGTGGCTAATAAATTATATTTCAGTAAGGTACATTTGATCCAAGTCTTTTAATCATGCTGATGTAACTTCATGGAGCAATTCCTGACGTATCAGCATCACTGAAAGGAAAAGCAGGCTGGAAGGTTCTGAAATGCAGCTGATGGGAGCAGAGTGGAATAAACTGGTTGGAAAATTGATGTGAAAAATACCCTGTGAAATTCCTCAAAAAGGATTCAGCCAACGATTTTATTTCAGTTATACCAAAACTGGTATTATTTTGAGTGTTATTTTGCTAAGTCTTAGTCTTTCTGGGTTTGATTTATGTAATACTGTACATACTAATACATTCACTAAACTCATATTTTAATATAAATGGATTACAATAAATCACAACAAAAAATTATGCTAAGGATATATTTTGACAGTGCTAAACTAAATCAGGAAATTGTGCATTTCTTGCTTGAAAACCACCTTTAAAAATCTCTTTTGCCACTGCTGCCAAGCTGAGTTTCAACCAAAAATTCCTCAAAAACCCGTGGACCAATTGTAATTTTACTATTTCCTCTTTGGAATGAAAATATTTTCGAGTGCCACTCTCAGATTAGATAAATATATTATTGTTTACAGTTATGATAACCTTTAGCTCCTGAAAATGCCTTTTAAAAAAAGCTAATTACATGCTTTTATTTGCCACTAGTAAAAACAGGAGAATAACAGCCCAACTCATTTAATCCCTACTGTGATTTCCTCTGGGCTAATTAAAGTGTACTCAACTGGTGTCTCACTGCACAGCTCCAGGCAAGCAAAATGTTTAACAGGGCCAGTGCTGTGCTGCTCAGCAGGGCTGGGGGTGCAGGGATGGAGGTGGGAAGTGTCCCAGGGGTTGTCCTGTGCTGGCCCCTCTGTCCATACCCACCTTGCAGTCTCACTTTTGGACAGATGGGCTGGCACATCCACCCCTGCATCCCTGGCAGTGCCCCAGGCCAGGCTGGACATTGGGCTTGGAGCAGCCTGGGGCAGTGGGAGGGGTCCCTGCCCGTGGGTGGGGTGGGATTGGATGGGATTTAAGGTCCTTTGCACCCCAAACCCTCCTCTGACCCTTTGCTCCCCGACTTTCCCTGACAGAAACGTGTCTCTGTTGAGCTTGGAGCAGCCATGAACAATTGTAGTCTGGGTTTTCAGGCCTGACGTTTCTAAAGCTCTGTTTTTCTGATGTTTGAGTTTCCTAGAACTTGTTCCCAGAACTTGGACATAAACAGCAGAATTGTTTTTGTGACAATATTCATGTTTTGAATTCTTTCTGTGAGAGGAATTTTCTTTTAATGTCCCTTTAGTTTAACCAATGTGAATGAAGAGTTCTGTCTCTCGTTCACCAATCACAGTGACCTGTGGAAAAGCTACATAAAAGAACAAGTTCTTCAAATAAAGACTGTACTTTATACAACCCTTGAAGAAATTTCACAAGAGTATGTCGTGTGTGTCACCACCACAGTGACAAACAACGACACACAATTTCTCAGAAGGCAAAACAGAACCATTTATTGACGTGTACTACACTTTTATAGTGTGATTCACAGTCCAGAAATTGATTGTTTGACTGAGAACATCGTGAATCTATTGGAGGGAAAAGGACACCACCCTTGGGTAAATAATTCAACACAACAGCCCGTATCCCAGGCTGTGCAAAGCCTTCAAAACTCCAGGTGCTGGGTTTGCTCACATTCTTTTCCACGCTTTTCCCAGGGCCAGCCTGGGAAAATACAACTGCTTCTTTTCCTCTGATCAGTCTCAGTGTCCACACAACAGGTCTTGCGCTGTCTCTAAAAGAACCTTAAAAACACCTGCATTCCGAGATCAAAGTAGGTTTCACGCACAAACACCGCAGCACTCAGAAGTATTCAAGAAAAGGAGGTGCCACTGAGGTCAAAAATCACTCTTTGATTCCCAAATCCACCGTCTGTGCCTGGGTGCAAACAGGTTTTCATGGCTAGGTGAAGCCCTTGGAACGCGTGGCTAACGCTCCATGGCGCTGATGAAAGGATGAGCTCTTAAGAAAAGCTTTTTATTTTCTTTCCGAGCAGCTGCGTTGACTTTTCCAGCGCTGACATTTGCATTTCTAAGTGGCGTGAGCGGCCCATTCTTCACCTTTAAATGCTGCCCCACTCCTGGCTGCTCCGTTCCTGGCTGTCCCAGCTCGCTGATGAGTCTTTAATGCCACCCCGTATTAATTTTTACAGCTGTTGGAGGGATGCTAGAAGGGAGATACCATCGTTCAGCCCTTGCCTAACAGATTAAACCATGGAGCTCCGAGGCAATAAATAACAGTGATTCATCCAGATCTAAACCTCTCCATTAAAACACTCAGTAGGCTAAAGGCACCATCACTGCTCTCCTGTGGTTTTTGTTTTCTTGAAATGTTAATATTTAGCTCATCCTGTTTTCCATCCATCCTAGACAGCCGTGATCTCCGGAGGTACAAATGGGGATGTCTCACTTTTTTTTGGGCATTCAGCCCACAGGGGATGCCTGCAGCCTTTAGCACGAATGGGTTTGTTTGTATTTTTGACGTGAATACTAATCATGGCCTCACTCCTGCCGAGGCTTTTTCTTATTGTTTAGAATTGAGTCTTTCTCCTTTGGTGTGGATTTGTTTCCACTATTTTTCCTCAAGATTTTTGTCCCTTCCACTAATGTTGTAGCATAGAATATGAATTCCCAAGAGAGCTTTTCTTGTCTCTTCCAGTTCCTTGTAATCCTATGGATTAGCTATTTTTCTTTCTACAGCTTTAAAATACTTCCCATTATTATTGTTAGGCCCAACAAGAATTGAAAAGACTTCTTAAAACTCTCCTTGTTTTGTTTCAGGCTATGACCTGAAATTGCTGGGGAAAGCAAATGGTCCCATTTTCTGAGTGAAGCTTTCTGTAATAATGAGATTTAAGTAGTGTATATACAAGATGTGATCCAACATTTAAGTGCTTAAGCTGAAACAGTTCAATTTCATCACCACCCAGAGCAAGTGCAACAGCTTTATTCAAGCATTAAGTGAAAATAATTCCTCCTGTTTTTACCAGAAACCCCACTCAGTGTTCAGAATGTCAGTCTGTTGGCTGTGATGGGACCAAGAGCAGAGTGAGGAGTCCCAGGGTTGTGGAGTGAGGTGAAATCCCCCTTGGAAGGGCACTTTTCCCTTTAAACCCCTAATTGTGGAGGATTGTGGCTGTTATTTCTTAGACTGAATAGAAAAAAATCCTCTCCACTGGAGCTGACGGACGACAGAACTTCATTAAACCTCAGGAGTTGCATCAGAATTGCAGAATTGGCCTCAGAGCTGCCCCGGTTTGTGTTTTACAGGTTTGTACTCGAGCAGCTCAGAATTTCTGCAGTCGTTTGCCTCCTCCTTGAACTCTCCGAGTCCTCGAACCCTCCACGTTTAGGGAGAGGAGGAGAAATGCTGCTAATAGGGGAAGTGATCAGCCCTACACCTCCCGTTCCCGGCGCTGATAGGAGTGTCCAAGGTAACCCGGCATTCCCAAGGGAACCAGCAGGTGTGTAACAACGAGGAGAACCATGAGATCCATAACAAAAGATGACTGGGAGGGGAAAAAAAACCTTGTCCTTGGCATGAGCCTTGTGTCTGCTGAGCTCTCTGCAGCTTCAAACCAGCTTTAGGTGCACGCTGAGCGCTGGGTTGGAGGGATGCTTTTTCAAGGACAAGCACAATATTCTTAGAATAGCAGGCACGGGGCTGACCCAGAAAGAGAATTGAGGATTTAAAATCCTAGAATGTAAAATTTGCCAGGAGACTGGGCAAAGTAAGTAGTGACAACGCTGATAAGGGATTATACAGGATGAAAAAAAGCATCATGTTTTGGTGGAGTGGAGTAATTTTGAGAGAATGTCAGGGCAGCCAAGGTACAAGTGACTTTTGTTTTCCTGTGTTTTGCTTTGGGTAAAAATAAGAAAAGACCACAAAAGCATCTTTATGATCAATCTCTGTGATTAAATACGTTTGTAGAAAGTAACTTGTTTAGGCTGAATGAGCATTCAGAGAGACACAAGGAGAAATCCATGCCCTCCTTACTCTGGTGAAGATTTCCTTGGCACAGAAAGGACAGATCTCAGCATCCTTCTGAACCTGAGCTGAAATTATACTCAACATATTTATGAGCGTTTCAGCTCCTCGTTTATAAAGCTAAAATCATATTCATGCATGCAACACTCAGTTTTCATAGCAGAACTTGTATTTTCAAAGCTGATACTAAGACTGTTGAGATTCTCCAGGCTAAGTGAAAGCACAGAACAAAAAAATAGGAGAACCACTCTCTTAGGTCCATATCCAGCCAATTTGTTAAGGATATTTTAGCTATAAACAAGTCGCAATAAAAAAAAAATCTCTGCAGAAAAGTTGTGTGGAGGGGTTTTTTTGGCCCAGAATTGACATTTTCTAATCGCTGTGCAATGTTGGATGGGTCACTGGATGGGTGTGCATCGAAGTCCTGGGTTCTTTGAGAAGGCAAACAAGGAATGATGAAGCTGTCAGCAAACCCGTGTGAAACCCCGGGAGTTAATGGGGCTGCACTGGTTTTTACTGGGCTGTGGAAGAGGCCACAATCGCCTTCAGCTCCTGGAGTGATCAAGGGCTGCGTTTGCATTTCAACACCTCTGCGAACCCAGGCAGGCACAGATTTACACCTTTGAGTGACTCAGCTGATAAAACATGGAGAGAGCAGGAATCCCAACCTGGGCCAGCAGCATCCCTTGGCAGGTGCCATCGGTTTTTGTGTGGATGCCCTGAAAAATCCCCTCAGCTCCTGAAGGGTTGGGAATGTCCCGATGAACTTTGACAGAAATGGACTGGGAATTAGGAAATAAATGTAAACCCTGTAGGTTATTTACATTCTAAACCAGGTCCTGAGGTATCAGAGGCAGTAAAACACACAACCTTTGTAAAACAGCGACTGCTGGGGGGTTTTTGCTGTTGCTGTTCTTTTCTCCCACAGCCTTGCTAGAGAGAAAAATCAGATTAATCTGTGCAGCCACCATCAGATCTTCTCTTTGAAGGAGAAAAGATTTTCCCCTGATAAAGGGCAAAAATAACACTCCAGGAGTGGCCCCAGCCCCAAGCCCTGGGATGGTTCTGCCCTTGCAGGTGATGCCTCCAGGAGTTTCCCTCCTGTGGAATGGAATTGTTCCCACTCCCTTTCTGCCTTTGAAACAGCTCCATCTTCTCCAAGGAGATGAAAAACTGAGCCTCTCTCAGAAAGAATTTGAAGGCATCAGGAATTATGCCTTTATTGAAACTAAATATGAGTGATTTGTCCCTGCTGAATCCGGGGTACAACCTGCTACAGCATTTCTAGGAGCTTATAATTATTATTATTTCCATTCCATGTGGATCTTAATTGTAAATCTGCCAATGAATTTACTTTAGCGTCGCACTCGCCCGCCTGGATGAGTTTGGAATTTATTATTTCAATTTTATTCCCTCCACTTTTTTTTTTTTTTTTTTGGTAGGAAATATTTGGTGTTCTTTACTGAAAGAGCTCATGCTGAATTTACAGCCCTTCCTTCATCAATAAATTCAGAAAAATCAAATTATTGTTTGGCATAAAACCCCCAAATACTATATTATTAAAGTACATTTTGACACAAGGCATCATCTTGGTTTATGAGGAGTGGTTCAATGCTAGACTGGTGTTGGAGCCTTGTCTGAGACACTTGGAGTGATTATTTTTATTTAAAAGATCGAGAAGGGACAAAAGTAATTACTGGTGAATATTTTTACTACAATAACTTGATGCTGCTTGTGTTGTTTTCATGTTTAAATGTGGCATCACTTTGAAATTACCAAAATTGAGGCATTTTACATAAAATCTTATAATCTCTGTGTGATAAAATGAACAGCAGGAAGAAAATCCAGGGTGGGCTCAACAATCATCCTTTGCTTTGGTTTGAAACTTGTGGTCTGTCAGATCCATCCTAAAGCTCCCCAAGATAAACCTGTGGCTTAAAAGGCAGCTGAATTTTAGGCACAGACTAAAAATAATGCAATGGAAATGTTTTCCAGAAGGCACTGGGAGGGTCAGCATTTATTCATTTAACCATGGTGAGGACCAGAGTGGTGGGCAATGCATTTCCTAAAAGACTCCACAAAAGCTCAGTGGACTTAGAATTGTCAATAATCAAGAAGAAAACCAAATTTGGGGTTAAAAAATAATTACAAAATTATCTGGAAAACAAAGGAATGGTTTGTTAATTTGAGCCCTTCTGAATTTCCATCTATTCAGGAAACTCTGCAAAAGACTCGAGTCCAATATCAATCCTAAGGAGATTAAATACTTAAGCATTATACTGTCCTCTAAATTAAGGAAGTTGTATAAGCTTAATTTCCAGAGGATTCTAAATGTGATTAAACAGGATATGCCATGATTAAATATCTTGCTGCTATCCATTTCTGGGTGGATTAACTCTGTTAAAATGAACTCTTCCACAATATTTGTTTCTGGTAACTCCCTGGGTGGGTTTTTTTTTTTTTGTGTGTGTGTGTGTGTTTTTTTCAGAAGCTTGCCTATATTTTGGTAGTTTTGCATAGAAAATAGAGAGTCTAAAAGCAGAGATATTGCAGGGATTCTCTGGATGCTCAGGAGTTCTCCTCACATTTGTGTTCCTGCATCAGGTTAAGGGGGAATCTGAAGTTCCACCTTTGGATGTTGCTAAAGCTGGATTTTCCAAGACTCACCCAATACCTGTCCAGAAAAAACCTTCTAAAACCTTCCACCCATCACTGCCAACTCTCACAGAACTGATTTCCTTCCTTTGTGTTCCACTCTGATATCTCCATTTGGGCAAAACTCTATTTTTATAAGAGTTAAGAGGTAATTTCACCTTTCACCAAAAGATTTCTTGGGGATTTCTTTGGTTATTTCCTATATCTGCAAAGGTATTGAACCTTAATTTACTCTGGGAACTGGTAAATATTTGAGACATTCATTTCATGTAATTTATTGTCAGGAGATTGTGAGGGATTAACTGATGTCTCCAGTTGCTAATATTCCTTAAATAAGTGCATTGCATGGAAGGTTTCAGTGGCCACAATGAAGATTTCAGGAGTGCTGCATCCTTTCAGAACTGCAAGAGATTGCAGAATGGAAAGAAATGCCCTTTAAATAAGATTTTAAATAATATTTTCCATTTTTAGCTGCTGCCCAGAAGAGGCACAAGGAGTCCAGCCCTTGTGGGATTGGTTCCAGCTGCTTCTGGAACTCCCCACCCCAATCCTGCAGGCTGATCTGAGCACTACATTTCACATCTGTGAACTCTTTCTTCAGCTGCAGGTTCTCCCCCTGGCAAACCTCCTTTTTTCTTCCTCTCACATTAGATCTGGGATTTTCTGGATGTAAAAGGGAGGTGAAAGTTCCTTAACCTGCAGCTGGCAGCAGTTAGGAGGAGAGTTTGGAGGGAAACCTGGAATAAACCACACACAGACTCACCAAAAGCCCCTGAAATCTGAATTTGGAGAGGGAGCAGCATCCCCCCCGAGGATGGAGGATCCAGCTCATGTCTAATTCACCACAAAAATTCAGGAAGTCTCCTGCTGTGCATCAATAAGGGATGGTGTTTGCTTTTTTTCTTTTTTTTTTTTTTGTCTACCTGTCCCATCCCACTGTTCCGGATCTGAGACTTGCAGGAACCAAGGAACCATTTACCAGTTTCTTTAACCTGCAAATGTATTAATGCCTGCCATTTTTATACCCTCATTATCCATTTATTGCGAGGTGAACCACTCCGAGTTCATTAGGATAAGCTGTCTAAACTATTCCTGAGCTTCTGCTGACGCTTTAATGGCTTTTGTTGAGCTCGTCCATTATCCTTTGTGCTTTACAAACACGAGTTCCCCCTGTGAAACTCCCTCCTGCTCTCTCTGCCCCTGCCCTGCTGTCTCTGTGTGTGTATTTGGCTGATTTGCCAGCTCTGCTTTCAGCTGGCCTAATGGTTAAATCAGACACACAACCAAGGGGTGGAAGCCACAGTTCTGTTCTTCCATTTAAAGCCAGTTCAATCCGAATAAACATCAAATCTACCTGACTGCATCTGCTTGTCAAGTGGGTGAATGTCTAAACTCCAGAGCCCTCCATGTATGAACTCCTGAGATTGAAAATCAGCAATCCGGGCAAAACAGCCTTTAAAAAACGCCCTTGACACGAGGACTGCACAGCAGAACTGTGGAAAACACAGGGGGAAAAAAAATAAAAATTGTAAAGAATGAGATGCTCTCACTCTTACTAATGTCCTTCAGTCCTGCAGCAGGGGCAGGCTGCTCACAGAAATGCCATCTCATCGGAGTGAGAGCAAATAATGCTCTCTCCTCTGAGTTCCTTACCCCAAATGCCAGTGATCAGGTCAGCAGCAGCAGAGTGCCCCCAGCACCTGCTGCCAGTGAGTGAAAGGTCTGGCAGCAGCAGAGTTAGCAGCAGAGCTGAGCTGAT
Source organism: Sitta europaea (assembly GCA_013400255.1). Classification (NCBI taxonomy): domain Eukaryota; kingdom Metazoa; phylum Chordata; class Aves; order Passeriformes; family Sittidae; genus Sitta; species Sitta europaea. The sequence continues at coordinate 493,974 of VXBS01005697.1, forward strand.
CTGGGGGAAGCAGCAGCCCTTGCCCCGAGCAGCAGGACCCAGTTTAATGTCACCACTCCAGCTCAGTCCACTCTCACGAGCTGCTCAGTGCAGTACAGAACAAGCCCTGCAGAAAGGCAGTGGCAGCAGCAATCTGTCAGCTATTTACTGAGCCTTTCCCTAATTCCCTCCCTCGCTGCTGGCCCTACATCTGCAATATGGATTTGTCCTCTGCCATGCCCACTCGCAGGGCTTCCCTCCTTTTTCATCCTATAGGAAGAGATTTTCTCAGCTCCCAGGCTTCCTTTGCATGCTGAGCACCTCCTGATCTCTAAAAGAAATATTGAGATCAAGCTAGGGGAAAAGAAAAATCATTAAACTGTGTTTATTTCTGTTTCTGTGAAGGAAAATCTGCTTTTCTGGGCTGGCTTTGCAGACTTGGATGTGGCTCTCCTGAGCACCTCGTTGCTCACACCTTCATGGCAGGATCAGGAAGCACATCCTCAAAATGGACATTTCATGGTGATTCAATTGGAGTTAGGAGCTGAAAGTGTTGTTTTGATGTGGAATATGCAGAGTCCTAAATAACCCAAAGGGAGATGGGGCTGATCTGAGTAAACATGATTTTTCAGCCCTTACCTAAGACAGCTGTCAAGTGGCAAAAGGATCTATTGGCAATATGGCCACTGTTGAGTTAGCTACAATATTCCTCTCCCCCTATAATTTTCCTTTTCACCTGCCAAACCTACCCATTTATATGCTTATATCCTGTTATTATAGAAACTCCGGATGACAAATTGTATGTCTGCAGCCCTCTTTGTTCCCATTCTCCAGCCCAGTGAACATTCCTGGTGTACATCAGTTTTATGTGAATGTAGGATGTTTGGGGTTTGTGAAAAATGTTGCTCTGCATGATTCATTTTACTGCAGCTAATGCCAGGAAGAAAAAAAAAAAAAATACACACAACACCTCTATTGAAAATAATGGCCTGCTTCTTGGACTTTGCACATATATTTCTTTTGTCTGCTTGCTCTTTTGTTTAAGCCACTATCCAGGTGGAACAATCAGGTCTCTGCCAGCAGGAACCCATCAGCTCTGGCGTTGTAGATCACGGTTCCCAAGCATCAGTCACCGCTGTCAGGTTTATTTCCAGCTTGCCAAAGCCGAGCCCCTCCAGGGCTGCTCTGGGGTGGAGAGGGGGCTCTGAGGAGCAGGCAGGGCAGGGCTCATCCCCTCTCAGTGCCACGGGAGGTGCTGGTGCCCTCAGCCTGGCTCTCGGGCTGCAGCAGCTGGGGGAAAGCAGCGGGGCGAGCGCGGCGGGCGTCAAACCCGCGCTGGCTCCAGCGTTTTATCCCCGGCATGAATTTTCTCTGTCAGACAATTTAAAGATGCTTTTATGAGGAAAGGAATCTCGCCATCTAAAATAGCATGTTTGCAATTCTGGAAATGTCTGACATATGTTTTAAGAGCGTGTCATATTTCCTACCAGGAGACTTTACGATCCCATCGCTTTGTTGGGAGATACCTTCACAGGGGCTGTGATAAAGCAGCTGAGATATTCTGGGATGCTGCTGGAGGTCATTTTAAAGTTATAGCTTTTTTTTTTTTTACTTTTTTAACCAAATTCCTAAACCTCACTGTGGTGTTAAAGTACAAAAAAAAATATTGGTGTTTTACTGTTTTACTTTGGGCCTCTTTCAGGCAGATTTGGTGCTGGGAGAAGCTGTGCTTGGCTTTTTCGTAGAATTCCAGAATTGTTTGGGTTGGGAAGGGAATTAAAGGTCTTGTTCTACCCCTTTGCCATGGCAGGGACACCTCCCACTGTCTCAGGCTGTTCCATGCCCCATTCAGCCTGGCCTTGGACACTTCCAGGGATCCAGGGGCAGCCCCAGCTTCTTTGGGAATCCACACCAGGACCTCACCACCCTCCCAGGGAACAATTCCATCCCAATATCCCATCTAAACCTACCTTCAGTCAGTTTGAAGCCATTCTCCCTTGTCCTGTCACTACAGCACCTGATGATTTTTGTGAATTTCTTCATTTTACTATATTATTTTGATAACACACCACAGGCCTGATCCAAAACCCTTTCAGAGCTGTGCATGGATTTCCCTTTGCTTCCAGAGTGTCGGAGCTCAGGACGTCCCTTTGGGAGTCCAGAGCTGCCGGGATCCCTGCCAGGGAGCTCAGAGACCCTGGCACAAAGCCCAGAACACCGACGGGTTCGATTACGAACCCTGGAACAAATTGCCGCCTCTGCACAAGGAGCTAAAAGCCACAGATGTTTGAGTAATGTAGCGATTGATATGTCACGGGGTTCAAATGTAGATTTTAGAATTTTCTGTATAGGGGTTTTTGGGGACAAGATGGAGGGACTTGGGCGTGTCTAGCTCTTCTTCTTCTTCTTCTCTACCTCCATCTTCACTCGTGGTGTTGGCACTTCTGGATTGGTTTAGAGTAATGGTTCACTGTTCAATATTGGTGATGGGTATTGGGGGACAACTGTAAATATGTAGTACGCAATGTTTAGTATAAAAAGATAGTACCGCCCAGAGGGCAGGCAGAGCGCCTCTGACTGCCTTGCTGAGGGGACCTTGGCTGGGCAGAGAGAGAAAACTAAGAGATAAAAAACAATAAAAAACCTTGAGACCGAAAAAACAAAGAAGTTTCGTCTCATCCTTCAAATACGCGGGCTGAAGAAGAACAAAAAACAACAAATCGGGGCCCAGCACTTTAGGGGGCCTCGACACCAGAGGAGCCTGAATCATTAACACGAAGAAAAAAATGCTTTCTTATTTTTGTTTGCAAGTACCACAAATATCAGCATGCCTCTACATCTTTGTCTAAAATTGAAAAGAACCCACTTTACATCAGCCTTGTGTCTCTGCTGAAGTTCCCCTGTCGTGTTCCAAGGGTGCAGTTATCAGCAGGATCCCATGCAGGATTTTGGGGGAGCACTGTGCCCGTCTCCTGTCACTGCTCTCTGTGAGTTTAGCACAAAATACAACCCTATTAAAATTACAATGCATTTATCACCCTGCTCAGTTCAAGGAACTCACGAGCTGCAAAGAATTTAATTAAAACATGATGATTTAATAGGCAGGCTCCATCTATTGTTTACTCAGGAGGTTGAGATTATGTTTAAAATTAGGTCCCAAATTTAATTTAGGCTTCCACCAACCTTGTGATAGAGATGAGACTCCTGGAGAAGGAAGAGAGTTGCAGGCAGTGAGAGCTTTGCACTGAACAGTTTGGAAACTTGAGGATGATGGGGTCTGTATTTCTTTCCTATGAGGAGAAAAGAAGGCACTGAGGAACAAAGTGGGGTTTTTATGGGATCATGGAATAGTTTGTGTGGGAAGGGACCTTAAATCTCCTTTTATTCCACTCCCTGCCCCAGGTTGCTCCAAGCCCCATCCAACCCATCCCTCTTGCACCCAAGTACTCACATAAATATTTTCTCACCTGCTCATCATCTCACTGAGGCTGGGGCAGCCCTGTCCACAGCCACATTCCCCTAATTTCATTTACCAATCATGCAAAGCAGCCAGGCCTGGAGATTTTGGGGGCAGCACATTTCACCTCTCCTCTTCCCAAGGCAAACCTGCCTTGATCCAGATGGATCTGGGTGTGACTCAGGCAAGATCTTGTGTGAGACTTCTACAAAGAGAAAAAAATGTACAAATCCTGCCACAGAACACATGATTTAATGTATATGTAAGAAAAGGCACTGTGCCAGATTCTCAGTTTCTGTCACAGTTTTAATGAAAAGTGATTTCAGCATTTGAAAAACCTCAAAAGCTGTCCCAGCCAAATGCCATGGTTCTATATATTCTGAGCTATACATCTGAATTTGAGTAGGATATTCCTTACATCAATTGATAAAAGGCAGCATTTAATAACTCCTTACTACGAAATTAATTCTTATTTATTATAGCCACAGCTATATAATGAAACATTTTAGGGAAATTTCCTCGATGTAGCAGAATGATCCATGGGAAAAAAGCTCTTAATTCAGTTTCTTTGCACAAACCTCTCATGTACTCCCTGCTAATGCACTGCAATCTTAATTCAGTGGCTCCAGCAATCTGCTTGGGTAGTCAGGACATGTGTTTTCTCATCAGAGCCCAGCTCTAACAGCCATACCTCGACTCTGAGCAGAAAATTGAAGCTGCAGTGCCTGCTGTGTTTTGCATATCAGTAACCCAGCTTATTCAAATTCCCAGCTCTGCAGCCCCCAGTGCCCCTCTGGATTTGGGAAAGGGGGATTCTGCCCCAGAGCAGGGAGGGCTCTGCTCTGGCACACTGGGGCTGCTGCTGGGGGTGCTCCTGGGGAGCCACATTTGGGGTAAAAAGCTCTTTTTTTCGTGTTCCAAAAGCACCACTCCCATTTTTCACCTGTGAGCTGGGCTGGTGACCCCACGGCCACCAAGCAGCACCAGGTCCCTGCCAGGCACTTCCAACACCCACAGGCTCAGAGCTGAAATGTTCTGTCACCAGAGGGGTTTTAGCAGTTTCTGCAGGGTTTAATTGGGATTTTAGCAGAGCTGGGCCAGGCCCTGCTGCCTCAGCCTTGCTGGGCCTGGCTCTGCTGAGAGCTGCAGCCTGCTCCTGCTGAGCAGAGCCATAAATTATTGATGTTGCCTTCATATAGAAACTTATTGACTACAGCATTGTAAAGCACCCTATTAATGTTTTAAGCATTTCACTTTATTTTAATACAAGTAAATTATTTAGGAAATGTTAAAATGTTTTATGCTTTGACTAATGAGAGAGAAAAGTGTACACAGCATCTTATTTTAATTGGATGTTTACCCCATCCTGTAGAAATCAGGCATTTATTATTTCATCCTTAATTAACTATGCGTGCAATCCCTGATGGATACACGCTCAGGTTTTTTCCACATGGTCGAGAAATTAAGAGGCATAAACGTGCAGATTATTTTTATTGGGGAACAGCAAATAATTCTGGTTTTCACTTTCCTTGGTTGCCCTGTAAAGAACCACACAGGCATGTGCTGGTTGCCTAAATTAATGCAGTGCAGTACATGAAATTTGGGCTAATGTAAATTGATTTGAGAGGTGCAAAGCCCAGCCAGCCTGAAATGAGGGATGTCTTTGAGCCTCTCTTTTGTCTTTGTTAGCACAGCAACAGTCTGCAAGATCATTTCTGTTATGTCATAGTGCATTAGAGTCATTTTTGGGAATATTGCAGAGTCGTGTGTGGACTTAGGAACGTTTGTGGCATTTCTAAATTCTCCTGATTGCCTTTTGGATGAGGATGTGGAGCATCCACTTTTGTTCTAAGCTCTGTCCTTGCATGACAAACAGCACACACAGAGATGGCACCAAGGGCCCAGCAGTAAACTCAGTCTTGTTTTATCCCTCACCTCACCACTGGAGGTTTTCTTCAGAGAAACCAGACTTAAATTTGTGAAAAAAACTGCAGAATCACTAAAAAAATTACCCCCTTCCCTATTCTGAGGGTGAGGCATCCCCTGGCTTGAGGCTAAAATCACTTTTAGCTCGATTTTGTTGTTATTTCTGCTTCCAGCATTTCTATTATTTCTGTCACAGCTCTGAAAAGTCCTGATCAGCAGAGATCTAAGCTGGTGCCTGATCCTGAGCCAGTCTGGGAGTGCTGGGAGTTTTGAGGGCAGGCTCTGACAGACCAGCCCTGTAATGTGCTGAAATGTTGGGGCAGAGCAAAGGAGCCTGGGCTGATGGCTCCAGGAAAAGCAGAGCAGGCAGCAGATCCCTCCTTATGGATATTTGATCAGCCAGCTGTTGTGGCTGAGCTTCCTTGCAATGGAATATTTTTTTAAAATTTTTTATTCTGGAATAAAACATTTCAGCCTGCAGTTTGAGCAGAGGGAGAGCAGGAAGAGCCCCTTCCCAGGGAAGGAAAGGGAAAAGGAAAAGAAAAGGAGAAGGAAAGGAAAAAAGGAGAAGGAAAGGAAAAAGGAGAAGGAAAGGAAAAAAGGAGAAGGAAAGGGAAAAGGAGGGAAAGGAAAAAGGAGAAAGAAAGGAAAAAAGGAGAAGGAAAGGAAAAAGGAGAAGGAAAGGAAAAAAGGAGAAGGAAAGGGAAAAGGAGGGAAAGGAAAAAGGAGAAAGAAAGGAAAAGGAGAAGGAAAGGAAGGGAGAGGAAAGGAAAGGAAAAATGTCAGTGGGGAGAGCTGATGAGGAAACATCCAGGGACTGTGAGGATGAGGATGGCAGAAAACTTCCACAGCAAACCAGTGATGGTCCATGTGAGGAGGATGGAGCTGCTGTGGATTTGTGTTTGAGTAGAGTTTTAATGGATTTCCAGGCTGGTTTGGACTGAAAGGGACCTTAAAGGGCAATCCCATCCCACCCCTGCCATGGCAGGGACCCCTCTCACTGTCCCAGGTGCTCCCAGCCCTGTCCAGCCCGGTCTGGGCACTGCCAGGGATCCAGGGGCAGCCCCAGATGCTCTGGGCACTGCCAGGGATCCAGGGGCAGCCCCAGCTGCTCTGGGCACTGCCAGGGATCCAGGGGCAGCCCCAGCTGCTCTGGGCACTGCCAGGGCTGCCCACCCTCACAGGGAAGGATTCCTTCCCAATATCCCATCCAAACCCACTCTCTGCCAGTGGGAACCCATTCCCTGTGTCCATCCCTTGTCCCCAGCCCCTCCCCAGCTCTCCTGGGGCCCCTCCAGGGGCTCTGAGCTCTCCCTGGAGCTTCTCCTGCCCAGCTGAGCCCCCCCAGCTCTGCCAGGCTGGCCCCAGGGCAGAGGGGCTCCTGTCTGAACCCCAGAGCAGCAGGGATAAAGCCAAGTGCTCTGATTTCCCATCAGGTCACTCCTGGTCAGGGGAAGTGGAGGGCAAGGCAGTAGCAGGAATTCCACAATGGTGGGTTGGAGAAATTAAAAATGGGTTTTTCCCAGCCTGCAATCTCACAGCAATGCTCTTCACACGACCCTTTTAAGAAGTGACCACGCGGGCTCCAAAAACAATCACAGTGCAAACAAAGCGAATTCCCCTCCAGGCTCCTGGTCTTTTGGGTCGCCTTTGTGGTGCAAAATTGAGGCTTGGGAGTGATTGTTGGTGCACCTTTCACTTGTGTGCAAGTTGTAAATGCACCACTTCTTGCCTGTAACCAATTCTGTCCCCGTGGTAGCTGAGTTTTAGAAGTTTCCCAGATAGTTCCCAATATTCTACTTTTTCTTTTCTGTGGAAAAACACATTTCTTCTTTTGAGTAGTTATGAAATATGCTATTAGTCCAGATAGCATTGTTGGCAATAAGGCCTCCTGCTGAGCTTTCAGCACGAGCTTGATAGGAAGAAATGCATCCCTGTGATAAAGACTGAAATAAAAAGCTACATGGAGTGTTTAGCTCAGAAAGAGAGGACAGATATTTTGGTGCTAGCGACCTGTTTATTCCAGAGGTAGAGCTGGGAAAATCCTGCACTAAGCACTGGTGCTGTGGGATAAACCTGGCTGCTCATTTTGTGCCTTTCAGCAGGAGAAAAGGCTGATTTCCTGTCTGAGAAGTGGCTGAAGAATTTTTTTCTGTTAAATAAATAAAGAAAGAGGGGGGATTTAGGTCGGATGTTAGGAAGGGATTGTTCCCTGGGAGGGTGGGGAGGGGCTGGGATGGAATTCCCAGGCTGCCCCTGGGTCCCTGGAACTGTTCCAGACCAGGCTGGACATTGGGGTTGGAGCCCCTGGGACAGTGGGAGGGGTCCCTGCCACGGCAGGGGATGATCTTTAGGATCCAACCCACACCAGTCTGGCATTCTATAATATTTCTGCTTATTTCGTTTGAATTCCAGGACTTTTTGATCCCTCTCGTGCCTCTGGATTCATTGCTTCCCTGCCTCTGCACATTCCGTGGGTAAATTAGCCTGAAAATGCATTAATTGTGCATGAACCCTTCCTGTGGCCCTCTCATCCCACTGCCTTCCTGCCGTGCCAGAGGATCCAGCTTTCAGGATTCTCCCTAACTCATTTTTACACCCTTGTAAAGCTGCTGCAGGATAAAGAGTCACAGTTCTGCTCTGCTGTGTTAGCCCTTTGCAGGCTGCTCCCCCATTCCATGCTATAGATATCATGGAAAAGGAGCCAAGAGGAAAACTGCTCCCTCTCTACAGATGGAAATAAAAGTTATGCTCAGCTGGGATGAGCTCATCTCTCCTGTCCTGCTTTGTTGGGGATTTTCCCCACAAAATGTGGGTTTATTTTTTGAACTCTGTTCCAGACCTGAGCTCCTTTCCTCCTAATCCACAAAATAACCTCCTGGAGTTCTGTGTGGCCAAAACTTTCCCTGATCTCACCCGAAGAGCTTTCCTGTTTGTTTTCAGAAATACCAAAAAAATGGAGACATAAAGAAAAGAACATATTAGCCATTTTTATCACTTAAGCCATTTCAGTCCAAACTGACTTTTTGGAGATGAAAATCCAGCAATCAAGATGGAGATGGATAAGGACAAAAAATCTATCCCCCAGCAATTCTTTATGTATTGAGATGTCAACAGGTTTATCATCCCTGCTGGGGATGAAGTGCCCTGAAATAAGAAGGGAAAAGGGTTCCTGCAAAGAGTCATGGAATTATGGCTGAGATACCTCATCAAGATCACTGCAGCTGCAGCAAATGCAGGTAGAGGGGTCTCAAAAAGCCATTTATTTCCTATCCTAGAGATAGGATTAACCACATCATCCCTGTCCTTAGAAATTTCAACTGGTAGAGTTACCACAGCTTGAGAATGGAAATACTGTATTGCTTAATGGGTTTCCCTGTTAAAATATCTTTTTTTTTTTTCTTTTCCTTGTGTTCATCCTTCAACTTTCTCCCAGATATTTCTGTGGCAGAGGGAGGAAGAAGTTGTCTTTGAAGTCTGCCAGTACCTTAAATCTGTTCTTCCTTATTTACACCACAGCAAGACCAGGTTTCTAGTTAGAAATGTCATTTTAGATTGATAAAGTGGGAAAATCCTCCATCGTGGACTGTGTTTTTTCCTGTTTTCTTATAGGTGCTCCTCTACAAAAACAAAAAATAAAAAATGAAGTGGGCATACACATATATTTATAGCCACGTACATACACAAAGCTTTAATTATTTAAAATGGTGAAGACACCCAATTCTGTTCATTATAATGTCATTTTCAGGAGCTATTTTTTACCTCAGCCATATGGAGCTGTGAGGGATGGCTGAGCTGGCTGCCTTGTTCACAGTTTACCAGGGAAGGGCTGCAGATTCTGTGTTTTGCAGGGAAAAAAATTCCTCTGGGTGGAGGCAGGGCAGAGCTGCCGGCTGGTGCCCTGCTGGATGGAGCCAGGGGAGGGAGCATCCCTGGGGACAGAGAGGGAAAACCCCTGGGAAGAGCTCTGGGTGTGCTGGCAGGAGGTTGGGGCAGAGGTGACTGCAGCAGGGGGCTGTGGGGCAGGGGTGGTGGAGCCAGAAGTTGTGAAACTGCTTGGCAGGAAAATGAACCCACAGACACCAGAGGTTTGTGTCCCAAAAGGAGTCAGAGGAGCCCTGTGACTTTATTCAATAAAGAGAGAGCCCATGGGGCATTGCCCTGAGTCTCTCTGATTTTTGGAGGATTTTCTCTCCTTTTTATCCCAATTTCTCAGCCACATTTCCCTCTCTCTTTCCCCACTGAGGTTCTTGAGAGGCACAGGCTGCCCAGAACCCCTGATACCTGAGATTCCCCTCTCATGTACAACCCTCCCTTTAATTTCTAGTTCTCATGGAATTTATGGTTTCTCCCCATTGTTCCTTTCCTCTTTCAATATCCAACCTCATTTCTCAGCAAACCTGCAGTTTGTCTGTAAAGGCAAATATCTTTTTTCCATTCATCCATCAGTGGAATCCTTCCCATCATTTCTCTCAGTGCTGGTTTTATCTCCCAGCAGCCCCACAGCTGGTTTGGAAAGACAAATCCTGCAGGGGTTTTTCCACAGGCAGGAGGAGCTTTTCCCACCTCACGAGGTTTCCCCAGGAAGGAAGATCTCTCCACAGCCCGCTCACCTTGCCCAACACTTTGTGTTTTAGTGTGAGAAGCTGCTGCTGGCTGGCCAGGTGGGATGAGAGCCAGCCCAGCAGGATGCTCTCCAAGCACAGCCCCTGGTTCCAGGGTGCAGGGACATTCAGAGGGATCTTTATCCCATTTTCCCTGCCCTTGGCTCTCGGGGGGTTGCTGTGAGTGCCCCCAAGGGTGGGACACACCAGAGCCAAGCCACACCACCCCTTCCCCTCCGGGCAGCCTTTGGGAACCCTGAACTGCTCCTAACACCGCCTGTGCCTCCTCTTTGAAGGGGAAAATGCCTGCGAGCGTGTTTCACACAGCCGGCAGAGCCGAGCGCAGACACCGCTCCAGACGAAGGAAACGAGTGCTTTGTTTATGACAGATTTCTGTTTTCATTCCCAAGGTTCAGAAGTAAATTACTACGAAAATGCAGACAGAACCTGCAATGTTTGGCTCGGCATTATTCATCCAGCAATCTGGGAGCTGCAGATCAGTGTGTGAGAGACAGCAGCTAAAATATGGGGCTGCTCCAGCCCCTTCTGCACTGGTGTAAATCAAGAGTAACTCTCAGCGAAACCAATGGAGCGTAAAATTGGTGTAAGTGAGAATCAGTACTATCTCCTGTACCTATACGTCAGGGAAACTATTTGTTTAAAGTGTTTATAGACCCTGCTAGCATAAATAGCTTATTTTCTTACACATTAAAAAGATCAAAGGTAGCCAGAGTAATTTTCTAGCAGGAGTAAAACAAACATGTATATTTATTGCCGGAGTCACACTCTGGTTGAGTCTGAAGCCAAAAATAGTGATTGATTTTTATTTTTTTTTTTTCCCTGGGTTTAATAAAAGGCATCGCAATGCTCTATGAAAACAGGCATTCATTTTATTTGATTGGCACCTTCAATTTTGGATGTATATCCTAAGTAATGGAATGAATATTGCGATGCACGAATCAATTATATTTGTTCAGTTGTCAGGTTTGCAAAGTGAGAGCTGTTTAAATTATATATCATCCAGCTGTCTATACATTAGGTTGTCTTTACAGACAATGCTATCATCAATACATTTGTTTTAATGAGGAGCTTATCAGCATCCCCAGCTCATCTCCCACCCACTGCTATTTGGGGAAGCAATGGAGTTTCAGCCTCAAAATAAAACATTCCTCACTTCACCACCAGCAGAATACAGCTGATGAGGAAAGCTTTGCTGCTGTAATTAACATCACTTATCATTATTGAAATCACTGGTTTACAGCCCTTACTATTTATATTTTCCCAGAGTATTTTGCCCTGGATTCCAGGCAATATTCTCAAAATACTCAAGTTCTTAATGCTGGTTAATCTCCAAAATTATTTCAGTGTGGACTTAAAGCACCCAAGCAATCATTTTGAGGCTGCAATTCAGCAAAGGAATGGTCCTTTGAGGAATCAGGACCAGGAACAATATTGCAAACTTCTATTTGCTGTAATTTTCCCCTTTCTTGACCTTTCCTATAATTTAGTAATTTGATGTTTATTAAGCTTTTAGAATGAATTATCTGCTGAAGCAAGAATTGGCTGCAAAACTCATTAGACAAACAAAGAATCCATGTTTCCTTATAAAAAGGGAAAGGATACATCAAATGGGATTTCGTAGGAGTATTCAATATTTTTATTACTTATCTAAATGGCTGAATATAAAACTTCCAAGTTTGTTCAATTGGAAGAACTGGGAGTACTTTGAAGGATGCAAGTTGAATTTCAGATTACCTTGATTTCATACTCGCTAGTGCAGCCTTAATTTTTTGAATTTGTATTATGGCCTGTATGTATTTAATACTTTCACTTCTTTTAGATTACATTAACCATTTGTATTATGCAAATAATGGAAATGGCAGAACCATTATGAATAAGCCCAAGAAGCTTTTTCAAGAATCTGGGTAAGTTCTCACTTTTGCAATTAGAGTTACTTAGATTTGCAGAGGATTTAAAAAGCTGAATTTAGCAGAAAAAGGGTGAATTTTTGTTTGACCAGTAAGTTTGGAAAGAGTTTGAAAAGTCTGCTGGAAGTTGGAACTAGATGCTCTTTAAGGTCCCTTCCACCTTTATCACACAGCACTTATAATTTACAGATCACAGAGCACTTATTGCTCCTAAAAGATCAGGAAACAAGAAAGGAAATTAATATTCTCTTCTATTATAAGTGCTTATAAGTGCCCAGGCTGGAGCTGTGTCCACTTTTTCAGTCCCTGTCACTAAATCCCTGCTGAACATTCATTTGAGGTTCTAACAGCGGGGCTGTGGCTGAAATAGGATAAATCCTGGACTATCAACTTTGCTGCTTCTGGCTGCTCCCTGGGCTCTGATTCCCAGCAGAAAGGAGGGGTGTTCCCCTGGGGGCACCTTCTCCTGTCAGCTGCAGCCCCTGGCAGTGCCTTTTGTTCTGGTCTCTGCCACAGAGGGGAGAGGGCAGTTCCCGTGCTCTCAACTGGATCCAGGGCTGCTTTCCCAGCTGGGAAATGGCTGCACTGGGAGCTCAGGGATGCCCTGGCAGGATCCAGAGCTGCTTTTCCACCTGGGACACAGCTGCACTGGGAGCTCAGGGATGCCCTGGATGCCCTGGGAGCTCGGGGATGCCCTGGCAGGATCCAGAGCTGCTTTCCCAGCTGGGAAACAGCTTCACTGTGAGCTCAGGGATCCTCTGGCAGGATCCAGATCTGTTTTCCCAGCTGGCACATGGCAGCACTGGATGTTCAGGGATGTTCTGGCAGGATCCTGAGCTGCTTTTCCACCTGGGACACAGCTGCCCTGGGAGCTCAGGGATGCCCTGGATGCACTGGAAGCTTGGGGATGCCCTGGCAGGATCCAGATCTGTTTTCCCAGCTGGCACATGGCAGCACTGGATGCTCAGGGATGCTCTGGCAGGATCCAGAGCTGCTTTTCCAGCTGAGACACAGCTGTGCTGTGAGCTCAGGGATACCCTGGGAGCTCAGGGATGCCCTGGTAGGATCCAGACCCACTTTCCTAGCTGGGAAATGGCTGCACTGTGAGCTCAGGGATCCTCTAGCAGGATCCAGATTTGTTTTCCCAGCTGGGACACAGCTGCACTGGGAGCTCAGGGATGCCCTGGATGCCCTGGGAGCTCAGGGATGCCCTGGCAGGATCCAGAGCCTTCCCAGAGAAGGGCACAGGACGGGGGCCGAGCCCTGCCTGGCACTGCTGGGTGCCCTGAGCTCCCCACAACCGCAGCATCAAACGGGACCTGGGCTCCCTTCCCTGCCCTGCAGCGATTTCCCGGGAGCTCAGGGCAGCGATGTGGTGATGCTGTGCCACCAGCCTCTCGTTTGAACTCTGCTGGAGGGCTGAGGAAGTGTTCTTTTCTGGTGTCTGAACTCAGCCTGCTCCGCGGCCGGGAATGTTAATTCACACACGTGAGGGACTTCTGTGACTGATTCAAAGCCTTTCCTAAACCTGAAGGTGCCCAAGAGAACTGAAGTGATGTTTGTGGAGGAGAAAATATGCAGGAATTATGCTGGAAATGTCTTTTTTTGTTTGGGGTTTTTTTTTTTTTTTTTTTTTTTTTTAAATTTGCCCTTTTTTCCCTTTNTTTTTGTAATACTGACACTTTTTCACGTTGAGAACTCACAAATGGAAGAGAAATGTTCATCTGTCTTGAGGTTGAGAGGTTTTTTTCACTCATGTGATGTTCTTGACAGTATTCTCAGGGTACTAATTTGTTACTTTTAATGATAATTCTCTGTCCACATGAGAACAGGCATAGATCACACCCAGACACACACATACACTGCACTCGCCTGCATCAAATATTTATGCATCATTATTGGCATCAGGGATATCTGAAACCCAAATTTGTAGGAGGCAATTTTGTAGAAAATGAAATTATGGAATATTTATTCACCCAGTAAGCTGCCCTGAGCCTGTGTCTCCTGCAGAATTAGGGTGTTATTTATTTATGAGCTGCTCTCCTGCTCTCTCCCTCAAAGAGAACCCAGGTTGAACAGGATGTTTGTTTACAAATTGGCCAGAGAGAGCATTGTTCTCGGCTTGATTTGCAGTGACTAATGAGCAGCATAATTTTTAATCACAGCTTTTCCAGCCTGCCACACTGCCAGGCACGTCCTGCCCGTGCTCCACTCCCCGTGGCACAACGTGGGATGCTAACGAGGGAACAAACAGCAGCGGGAGAAAGATCAGCGTGCCAGGAGAGGAAAGGACTTTCCCAGCGAGCCGGGGTGACAGGAGCGTTTTCCAGGCCAGGCTTTCCAAGGATGTGTTTCCAGCGATGCTCCGGTCGGGCTGCGGGAGGAAATCAGCTCGTCTGCGCTAATGAAGCAGAGCCCGGCAGTCACCAGGGGTAAATAGAGCATGAGATCTCGGCACCGACGGCTCGGAGACACCCCTGCCTCTGCCATGGAAGCAAACTGACGTTGACAAAGCTTTTAAGATGCCTCTCCCCGCGGTCCCGGAGCCCGGCACGACAGATGCTCGCTCGTTCTGCCGCCCTGTGCAGGCAGAGCCCGGCCCTGGCCCCATCCCCGGCCCCGCAGATCAAAGGGTTAAAAGATTCAGGAGTTAGAAAAGCAGCCAGCAAAGGTGTAAGCAGCCCTTCGTATGGCAGAGCCCAGCGTAATAACAAGAGGATCAAAGGAGAAACTAAGGGTTTAATCATTAATATACGGGTATAGAGCAAAAGAAATGTATCATATATTAATATCAATATAATATATATTGTAAGAAATCAGGAACCCAAGATTTTTGATACTTGAAGCCAAGAAAAGAGCCTGGACCATAACCAAGGGGTCGCAGAGACCTGGGAATGGGACAAAGCAGTGAGGAAGACTCTTTGCTTCCTCCCACAGGAACACCGACCTAAACCAAAAGGACCACGGCCTCAACTGAAAAGAGAACTGACCCAAACCAAAAGGACCACAGCCCAAATTAAAAAGAAAACTGTGCAGTGCAAGGAGCATCCAGCTGATTTTAACACAAGGTGAAGACAGGTGATGCATATGTATAGACGTGCTAGGTAACTTTATGAATATGTATGATTTTTAGAAATATATAGAGAACGGATGCTTTGGAAATTTGCCTTTGGAAGATTACTTCCCACGTGTCCAGCTGCTGTTAATAAATATACAAATCTTCCAGCTGCAGTTAGATGAAAAGGTTTTTTGTCTGTCGTACACCTTTAGTGCATCACCTCCAGGGGCATCCACAGCACCCCCTGCACTCCAGGGCATCCCCTGCATTCCAGGGCATCCTCTGCATTCCACAGCATCCTCTGCACTCCAGGGAATCCTCTGCATTCCAGGGCATCCTCTGCACTCCAGGGCATCCTCTGCATTCCAGGGAATCCTCTGCATTCCAGGGCATCCTCTGCACTCCAGGGCATCCTCTGCACTCCAGGGCATCCCCTGCATTCCAGGGAATCTTCTGCATTCCAGGGTATCCCCTGCATTCCAGGGAATCTTCTGCATTCCAGGGCATCCCCTGCATTCCAGGGAATCCTCTGCATTCCAGGGAATCCTCTGCACTCCAGAGAATCCCCTGCATTCCAGGGCATCCCCTGCATTCCAGGGCATCCTCTGCACTCCAGGGCATCCCCTGCACTCCAGGGCATCCCCTGCATTCCAGGCAATCCTCTGCATTCCAGGGAATCCCCTGCATTCCAGGGAATCCTCTGCATTCCAGGGCATCCCCTGCATTCCAGGGCATCCTCTGCATTCCAGGGCATCCCCTGCACTCAGGGCACCCCTGTCTCCCGGGGCATCATCTGCCCGAGGCTGCCTCTGATTTTCACAGCGTTCCCCCAACCCAGCCACCTCAAGGAGCTTTGCCACCTCCCGCTTCCCATCCCAAAATTTGGAAGGAGCAAAACTGACTTCAGCTCCCAAGGCCAAAAATCTGTGATTTTGAAGATGATAACTGGGAGAGGGCAGAGCGAGGGTTCAGAACACATCCTCAGCAGGACACAGCCCCACACCGGGCAGGGCTCTGCTTGTCCCCTGACCCTCGAAGCGTTTTTATTCCCATAATAACAATATCCAGATATACACGCACCATTATTCCACGATAAACCCGTGTTTGAGTGATCGTGAAGGTGGTTTTTCTAACACCCAGATAACAAAGCCCTTCCAAATGAGCTGTTTTGGCTTGAAAGTGCTTTTTATCCACTTTTTCCTAGTAACAAAGAGCCTCTTTAAAGCGGAGATGACTCTGATAGCACCGGAGATATTAACACATGTTGTTGCCGCAACCCCTTTAACGCTTCCCGGAATTTAATTTTAATTAATTACTTTGTAGTGAGAAGGGAGAAAGTGAGAAACAGATCACCTGCTTTTCTGGGGAAGAAAAGCAAAGTTCGAGACTTCCCGAAAGACTTAGTGAAAGGGAAAACAAGACTGCTACATTTTCTGCTTCTGATGTAAGGCAGGGAGATACTTTGCATCACATTATCAGCTCATTTTTGCATTTTAATCTCCGTAAATCCCGGCGGCATGTGCCAAGTGCTACCAGGAACGTGCTCCTCTGCTGCCACTTCTCTGACCATGGATTACAGGAGTGACTCCCTGTTATGGCAGCAAACCGGGAATGCGGGATAATGACACGGGATTTAGCCAGGAGCCCTCATAAAACAAAATTAAAGGTGTACCAGCTCAAAACGTGGAATTTAGAGGGACTGTGTGTCCCCGTTTCGGACGTGCTTGGGAGCTTTAAAGGAGGAGGACTGTAATGGTTTTTGACACGTGTTAATGGTGTGTGTCACGTTCTTTATCTTTTCATAAGGACATGGCTAATTTCTGGTGGCATGTGTCACATTGCATATGTTGGTGAAATATAGGTCACAAGCTAAAAATATGCCCAATATTAACAAAATCTATAGGATAACAATTGCACTTACGTCCCTTATCGCAGCAGCCACGACTGATCAGAAACCTGGCTCTGGGAAAATCTCTTTGCCAGCCCTGTTTCGGAAGATGATGGTGGAAGGTGAGGCTTTGGCAGAGGGGAAGGAGGGATTCTGTCTCTCTGGAGCCGTTCCTAAAGGTGGTGCCTCTTCCCGTGGAAGAAAGCTGAGAAATGCTGACCTGTTCTTGTGGCACTCGCTGATTTATGCGGTTTGGCAGAGGCTGGGAACAGCTCCCGAGGGAAGGGCGATGGGAGGGCTCGTTTGAGGCTGTCCCGGGAAAAGGCTGCTGGCATTGCCCTGCCCTCTGCCAGCCCAGGGCTCGCTGGCAGCATTCCCACTCTCCAGGGAGGAGCACCAGGGACAGACACCCACCCTCCAGGCTGTGACAGAGCCAGAGCTGTGCAGAGGCAGCACTGACAGTCCCTGGGCTTGTTGTCCCCTTACCAATTGATTTTTTTTTTTTTTGCTTTTTTTTTTTTGTTTTTCTGACAGTGGCCAAGTACCTTCAAGTGAATCTTACAGTGCCCAGCAATCTGATTTCATGCTTTGCCTCAGCAGCCCAATCTGACAGCACATCTTCATCTTGAGGCTTTTTCCTTTGGAAAAAAAAATTAAAAAATGACAGAAGCAATAAATGAATCTTAAGCAGTCACCAGACAGAAGTAAATTAAGTTACGGGCAGGATGGTGGCCACGTATCTTTTAATAAGACATTATTTTATATTCTCATTAGAGAAAGCTCATGTTTACTTTTCTTTTGCCAGCTGGGAAACAAGGACGTGGTGCTCTTCTAGCATTTGAATGCTACTCTGGTCTCCCCCAACTGCTTTCATTGTAATCAAATAAAACTTCCCCAGTAGCTGCCAGGTGAAGCTGTGGGGCTGGTGGGAGCTGAGTGGTGCTGTCAGTGTGTGTGGGCTGGGAATGGGAGCACAGCTTGCTTTTCCTGGCCAAGGAGAGTTAGAGACCCTAATGCACTGACGAGTGTTACCGAGAAATGAATATGAAAAATAGATAAAGTCAGCTCTAAAAGCCAGGTGATTGAGATCTAGAGAGGGAGAGAGACAGGATTATGTGTGTGTCCAGTGCAGCCAAGCTTTGAGTGAAGGAAACAAGAGAAGGGATGGGATGGAAAACCATTTCATCCCAGTCAGAGCCCATCTAATCCCACTTTAATTTGATGGGCAACAATTGGAAATGAAATTGGGGCCTTGCAAACAGCTGAGCTTTCAAAGGGCTTCTACAATTTCACCTTGATTCCACCAGAAATGAGGCATCAGGGAAGAAAAGAAAGTTCATCTCAGCCAAGACACTCCCTGAACCTTGCTTATTTTACTCCAAAAAGATTTTTAAGTCATAAATCCCTCAAATCCCAGCCCTCCTGTGTCTGACCTGCTTCTGCCTGTGCCTGCACCACCTCAGCTCTGGCCAACACCTCCTGCTTTGCTCCTGCTGGTAATTTTTCTGAGTTTCCCAGGGATCAGGCTTTGCCCTCCCACCCACCAGCTCCACCAGGGATGCTCCAGCATTCCCTCCTTGCTCCCTTCCCCTCTGCCCTTTTTTCCACCAGTGTTTGCCAGCCTTTGAGAGGGGAATTTGCTGGCCAAGGATTGCTGCACCAAAGGCATTTGCATGAAATAAACTCCATAATCCTCCCTAAAATGAAGATGTCACTGAGAACAGCCCACGAGGATGCTGAGCCACAGGGAGCATGGCAATAATTCCAAATCCAGCCAAGCTTGAAGGAGGGGTGTTCTCCACCTTCCCTGAGGCTCAGAAAAAGAGCTGTAAAATCTCCTCACCTGAGCAAACAACCCTCACTTCACTCTGTCCCGACCCTTGTTGTGCACCACTGATGAGAGAACATTTTGTTCTTCTTTGGGAGACAACAATTACGAACCAGCTAATAAAAAATATCTGCACTATGGACAAACAAAAAGAGTCCTCTTAAGTCCTATTTCTGCAGGAATAATGTCCCAGTGCCACCACGGGAAGAAAAACAATAAATCACTGCTGAGAAATCGGTCACATCTTCTGAATTAATTCACTGATACCATGGGATTCTGTTTTAGCTGAAGATATTGACAGCTTTTCCCCTTAAAGGCCAGATGATTTCAAGAGGAAAATACTGAAGGCACTGGGTTTAAATATTTTCTTGGCTTTGTAGGACTCAGACGAGTGACAGGAAGGATGTTCTGTTTCTGTTACATAAAGTTATCCATGATCAAGACAAAGATCAAAAATTCAGAAGTTTTTTTTCCCATTCTTGTGCAATATTTTGGGCATGATTGATGCACATTTTGCATCCATCCCACAAACCATATTTTGCCTGTAAAGCAGAGAGAAGGAAAGGATGTGGATGTTGTAATGGGGTTTATTTGTGTGAGGAGAAGCTGCTAAACCTGGCTGGGGTCGTTGGATGATTAAAGAGGAGCACAGGCCATGGCAGGGAGCTGTCAAAGCCAGGCAGGAGGGAGCAGGGGCTGGGTGCTGGCTGCTGTCCCTGTGTGGCACACCTGGGACATCACTGCTGTCCTGCCTCCTTCCTTCTTCACCCCCCCAGGGCAGCCCTCCCCCTGCCCTGGGGCTGTGGTGCAGGTCTCATGTCAGAAAAGCTCTGCCTTATGTCAGTAATGTTGAAACAGAGAGCATTGCCTTAAGGGGAAAAAAAAAATCCAACCCCACAGCAGCAAATAGGAAAAATAAATATGATGCAGACTATAAAAAACCTGGAAAACCTGAGGTTTTATTTTGCTGTGGAGCCATCAAACCAAAAAAAAAAAAAA
>VXBS01005697.1:513663-539938 GCA_013400255.1 Sitta europaea
AAAAAAAAAAAAGAAACAAATTATTTAGAAAGTTCAGATATTGAACTCGGGAAGAAAATCAAAACCTCTTTCCCTGCTGTTCTTTTCAATATTCACTTCATGTTTAATTTGGGAGTTAGATTCATCTCCACTCTAAGATGTGCTCCACTTTTATCTTAAGTATTGCTGTTTCCAAAGGAACAAAGACTCTTTCTTATCGGCGTCTTCCGGCTGGACTTCCTAATGCATTTGATTTCCAGCTATTAACCTGGCAGCTGGGCACTCCAATCACTTCGTGGTTTCCCAGACCCTACAGGTTTAGAGGAGTGCCTGGCCATTCTTGTAAAGATTATGGCTTTGGTTTGTACCCAGCAGTGTTTGCCAATGTCCTCTGGGCTCGTGGCTGGAGCCCACCAGGAGATCAGCGAGTCAAACCCTGCACGACTGCTTGTTGTGCTTAGTGAACCCCTCAGAATGCAGAGTTTTGGATGTTTTAAAGCAGAAATATCACTCTGTTGCTTTCACATCGACAGAGAGAGTCACAAGGAGTTATTAAAACATTTTGGTGAAGTTAAAATTAACCCCAGTGCATCTTCTTGTCGTGCTTGCATCTCTGTGCTCAGGACCCCCCTCAAAATGCAGAGTTTTGGATGTTTTAAAGCAGAAATATCACTCTGTTGCTTTCACATCGACAGAGAGAGTCACAAGGAGTTATTAAAACATTTTGGTGAAGTTAAAATTAACCCTGGTGCATTTTCTTGTTCTTGCATCTCTGTGCTTAGTGAACCCCTCAAAATGCAGAGTTTTAGCAATTTTAAAGCAGAAATATCACTCTGTTGCTTTCACTTCGACAGAGAGAGTCACAAGGAGTTATTAAAACACTTTGGTGATGATAAAATCAACCCAGAATATCTTCTTGTTCTGCTTGCATCTCTGGTTCTGCTCAGGAAACCCGTCAAATGCAGAATTTTAGCAATTTTAAAGCAGAGATATCACTCCGTTGCTTTCACATCAACAGAGTCACAAGGAGTTATTAAAACATTTTGGTGATGATAAAATCAACCCAGCATGTCTTCTTGTTGTGCTTGCACCTCTGTGCTCAGGGCACCCCTCGAAATGCAGAGTTTTGGATGTTTTAAAGCAGAAATATCACTCTGTTGCCTTCCCATCAGCAGAGGTAGTCACAGAAGTTATTAAAACATTTTGGTGAAGTTAAAATCAACCCTGGTGCATCTTCTTGTTCTTGCATCTCTGTTTCTGCTCAGGGCACCCCTCAAAATGCAGCTTTTTAGTGTTTTTAAAGTAGAAATATCACTCTGTTGTCCTCACATCGACAGAGAGAGTCACAAGGAGTTATTAAAAATTCTGGTGAATATAAAACCATCAAAGTGTCTCTATTTTTTTGGTAGATGGGTTTAGATTAATTTTTTTTTAAATTTTTTCCCCCAAGAAATATCTTTACAATCCTTTAGTAAACCTTGGAATCCTGGCAAATCATTCAGGAAATTCTAGAATCCTAAAATCAGGCAACAAGTGCCCCCAGCATCACTTTGGATGCATCTATGGAGATTGGCACAATTCCAATCAGCTTATTAGTTTGAGAGCTTTGAATTCTCCAGGTACAATATCAGAAATAACACAAAGTTTCACACCTAACAGCATTTCTGCCTAGATATAGTCAATCAAATCATCATTTGCATTTAAAACTGGTATAAAACTCCACATTTTCTTCTTCCAAATCCCTGCCTCTGTGCATTAGTGCCTTTTATGCATAACTTGCATGAACTCTCTGTGCACAATCACGTGAAGATTATGTTTAAATCAATGAGGAAAATAGGTGAAACATCTGGAAACGTTCACATTCCCACAAAAATCCTTTATCTGCACAGCCCATTATGTAGAAACCACAGGAAAAGTAATTTGCCTCTCCAGCTATAAAGTCTGTACAGTTCTAAAATCTTATCAAAAGAAAAAATCCATTGTCTTACCTACAGAAATTCTATAAGCAGCCCATAATTATTTACCATAATTTGCTGTTATTACCATTTGCAATAGAAAAATAAAGAATATTCCGGGTTAATTACATTTTGTCTAATTTTCTGTTGCTAAATGCAGCTGGGCTGTGGGAAGCTGAGGTGAAGGAAGGAGAATTCTTTCAGCACATCAGATTTCTGCTGCTCTTGGCACCATGGGAAGGACCCTGGGTGGCTGCACACACCTTGGTTTATGGGTTTATTGCCAGAAGTGGGGAAAAAAAAACTTCCCTCTGCCCATTCCCCTGGGTTTGTCTCTCCTGGACTGTGGGATCTGGGGGTTGTGACTAATGGAAAAAGCTTCCTCATGGAAAGGGTGTCAGGCACTGGCATGGCTGCCAGGGCAGGGGGGGATCCCCACCCCTGGAAGGGTCCAAAGGGGTGGGGACGTGGATGTGGCACTGGGCTGTGGATGTGGCACTGGGATGAGGATGTGGCACTGGGATGANTTGGCATTGGGCTGTGGCACTGGGATATGGCTCTGGGCTGTGGCACTGGGCTGTGGCTCAGGGAGAGCACTAAAGGCTGGGCTCAGTCCCAGGGCTCTTTTCCAGCCGAGGTGGTTCCATGGCTCTGTAACCCTTCAGGGTCAGCTCAGCAGGTCCAGCTCTGCAATCAGCCCTCAGAGGCTTTTAGCACCCACAGATTTGGGGCAAACCCCCCTGTTTTGTGTCACCGTTGGGAATTCATGTCCCATTAACCCCCCACGTGGTTCAGCCCTTTCCTAATTCCTGTTTTTCTTTCCCAGGGGCAGCGGCAGATGAAGAATTCCCCATGCTGGGAGCTGTGCAAGGAGCACCCAGCTACAGAAACTGCATCTTTGGCCAAAAACCTTCTCTCCAGACATAACCCGCAGCCAACAGGCAGATCCTCAGGGAAAGGTACAGGGAAGTCGATCAGCAGCACAGCTCATGGGATGCCTGGTCTGGAGCCTGCTGCCCTCTGTTTTTCTGGGGTGCAACCCACGAACCCAGCTGGAGATCCTTCAGTTCAGCAGCACTGAACAAAGCACCCTAACACCCAGCAAAACCCTCGGTTAATCCTGCCCTCCCCAGGGCGTTCTGAGGGAGCATTTCCCCCTCTGTTTGGTGCCTTCCTCTTATATTTTTATTTTATGTGGGTTTTTCCCCAGGTGTGTGGTTCCTCACTGCAAATCCATTCACACACAAAATCCCTTTCCTGACACCGTAGGAGCATTAGCAGGAGCAAACTGCAAACTCAGGTTTGTGCTTGATCCCTGTGAGGAGACACGCTTGAAGTGAGGCCAAAAATTTGTTCCCCAACATTTTCAGGCAGGGAGACATCTGCTTTCACCTGTTGGTACAGAAAAAATCCCCAAATCCTCCCGGCTGGCTCCTGTGCCTGGCTGGGAAGGACTTCAGCAGCTGCACTGCTGAAAATGCTCTCAGTGTGCTGCTGGAAGATTAGTGGCCACTTTAGCCAGCCTGTGAACTCCAGATAAATCCCAGAACAGCAGCAGGAAGAAAGCAACATAAGCTGCAGCAGAAGGTCTCCGTTTATTGGAAATCCGCGTCCTGTGCCTGCTCGAGCGGCTCCGGGGTAACAAACTGCTCTGCCTGCCTCTCCAAAAACTCAAGATCACCGCAGCAGCTGCTGCCCTCACCCCTCTCTGCTGCACCCGGGCTGCTCTGCTGGTGTGGAGGCAGTCGTGCCCCCATTTCCCTGCTGTGTTTGTTATTCCTGTTTAACCCCGGTGCTCCTCTGTGGTTTCAGGGGTGCTGTGTCTGGGGGAAAGGCTGGGTCTGGGGGTTCTCTTGTTTCTCGGGGTTTCCAGTTCAGCTATCCCCATTATAAGAAGCTGGAATTTCTGTTTTTAGCTGCTCCACAGGTCCTTTCACCCAGCTGGGACCTGCTGCTGGTGTCAGTGTCTCCACAGCCAGCCCAAGGGCAGCCCAGATCTCCCCAACACCCCCGGAATTTTTGGCACAGGGCAGAGGCTCTGGGGGCGTCAGTTGTGTTGGCAAACCTTGCACCAGGAAGGAATTCCAGGAGCTGGACTTTGGGATCCTTGTGGGTCCCTTCCAACTCAGAATATTTGATGACTTTATGAGGCTGAGGGTGGGTTTTGTCAAGGTTTTGGAGAGTGATGTGGTTTCCCTTTATTCCTGGGAGTTTTTTGTGATTACACTGCCAGAAGAAACCCCCAGGCAGAGGGAAAGCTGCAGTGCTGGATTTTCCCCCAGCAGCCCCAGGGCATGGACAGCACTGTGCCCAAATGTCCCTGAGGGTTTCAGAGCAATGCCATGAAGGCAGAGACAAACCCTCCCAGTTTTGAGGTGTTTTCCAACTTTTCTCCTACTGCAGGTCAACACCTTGAGCAATATGGGCTTACTTTGACAACTTTACTGCTCATCAGGTGCTTCTTGCAGGTAAAAAGGTGATTTATCCCCCTCCCTGCCTTTGTTGTGGATTGTTTGGAAGCCCAGTGCTTTAGAAATGTTCAACTGTAAAGTAATAAAGGAATTCCTAAAGATGGGGCCACATTTTAATTGCTCATTTGTAGAGTTTGACTTACAAAATCTGTTCTGAGCCAAAATACAATTTGAGATTTACAGATATTCGTGGGCCATGCCTTAAGGAAAAGCTCTGTACTAATAGAGATGGAAATTAATTGAGGTTTGCAGTTTTTTTCACTAAAACTCTGATTTTTTTTTTCTTCCTCCCTATTTTTAGCTCAAGCTGAAACAGCAGACTGGGAGAAGAAATTGAGGTGCATAAGCAAGGCAGATTGCTTGGGGAAAGGACCATTCCAGCTGGTGATGGAGGATTCATCAAAGCTGGGGATCCTGGGAGGAGATTTCAACAGATACATACCCTGAGCAGGCACAAGAAAAGTCATTAAACGGGCAGCATTTGATGGAGCACACCCTGAAAATGAGGAACACCAGGAGGATTCCTCTGCCAGCTGCCAGGTGAGAGTTTTCCCATGTTTCCCACACAGGGCAGCACCTCCAGGGTGCTGGTTGAGGAACTGGCTCAGGCTGCCAGGTATCAGGTTTAAAAAAAAAATAAATAAATTTTTTTGTTATTGTGTTGTTTCTGAACCTGACCTGACTTTGTCTCTGTGTGAGTTTCTGTTCCCCCAGCCCAGTGTCTGAAGAGGTTGGATTGTTCTCTTGTTCTTTCAAGGAATTTTTATTCTTTGTTATCTCACATTTGTGGCTCTGGCCTGCTGAGATCTTCCTTGCAGGCCAGGTTGTGACAAACTCTCCCCCTTTTGGGACAGTGCTATTTTTTATATTAAAAATTACATATGTAATTTTTAATATAAAAAAATAGATAATTTTACAACTATCTTTACACAAAGAGAGGATTTCTTAAAATATTTATGTGCACCTCTGCAATTTCCTCCATTAGTAACATTACATATTTTGAATATTTTTGTTTTTATTAGCTGTTCCTTGTGGCAATTCTATTCTGATTGTAAAGATAATTACTTAGGAAGATGAATCATATCTGTGAAGACACTGGCTACTCCATTCATTAGGATATCTTCTTTTAAAGTCATCTTGAAAACAAAATTCTTTCAGCCACCAGTGGCAGAAAACTGCATGTTTTTTTACTGGGTTACAATAACTTCCTTTCCTAAAAAGTGCTGTAAAAAAAGAGCTTCACTTTGTATAAGTGATACAGCTGCTGACATGAGAGACCTGTGCACAGTCTAAAATTGAATGCTGTAAAATTGAAGTAATCAAAATAAGACATCAATCACATTAACATGTTAATTAGCAGACCCTGATATTTTCAGCCTTACGTTCTGATGGCTTCCAGAGGGTAAAAGGATCAGCTAACACAGATTAAATAATACAGTGCCTGAAATGTGCATTCCAGGTGATTTATAGTTTTGTCACATTTTAGAAACTTCAGGAATGATCCATCCATTACAAACACTGAGAGTGTGACTCAGTTTAAAGGGAACAAATTCAGAGAGATCTGAAAGTGGCTCCTTGCTCTCAAAAAATCCTTGTTGGGGAAGGATTTGTGCCAATCCTTTCCAAAACCACACATTAATGTGGGTCTGCCCTATTTGTCTGTGCTCTCAGGGCTTTTCTTTTTTCCCTTTGGCTTATCAGCTTCCACGGGGTTGGTTTAGATTTCTGATTTTACAAGACAACTGATGTAAGAGATAAACATCTCCTGTGTTTTTTACCTAACATATAATTAGACCAGCAAGGGTCTGAGTCTTACAACAAAGCCTTAAAAATGATAACTTGCTTCCCAGTATGTGAGTGAGAGATTTAAATCTTCTCTTGAGGGAGAGTGGAAAGTACCAGTCCAGATATTTGAAGATGAACAGCATGAAAAGACATCAAATTCACTCAGCTAAGGTACAAGGATTGGGCTGTTATTAATTTTCAGACCTGCAATGGGACTTCTGTAACGATAAATTCAGGACAAAAGAGGCCAGCTATCAAACTTCCACAGGGCAGCAGAGCTCTTTTGGGGAGGCAGTGGGAGGATTAGAGAAGTGTCTGGAAAAAATAATATAAAAAGAGCTGAAGGCTCTGAAACATAATTTTATTTTTTATTATTTTCCCCTTGCTATTCTTTTTCCTGTTGCTTTTCCTTATTAATATTTATTGATAAACTGAGATTCTTGTGCAAAAGAATTGAGGGGTTTTTCTCAGTCCTTCTAAAACTTCCTTGTCCAGATGGGAGGAAGGAGGGAAGGTAAATCCTAGAGGGAATGTACAAATTCAGAATGAGAGCAGAAACAGAAGTGGGATGGATCCTGAGCTCCACATCACCTGAATCCACTCCTGGGATTGCACTGGGAAGGAATTCATTTGTGATATCGAAAAGGAATTTATTTGTGATATTGAAAAGGAATTTATGTGTGATATTGAAAAGGAATTTATGTGTGATATTGCAAAGGCATTTATTTGTGCCATTGAAAAGCTGGATCCCACATCTGTGCACACATCAGGGGTCAAACCCTGCAGCTGGGATCCTGCCCTGGCACTCCATGGGTTCGTGCCCATTTGTTTGGAGGGTTACAAATCCCACTTGGGCTAAGGCAGAAATCTGCAGTAACTTCCAAACACGTCCCCAGAGAGCCCCTGCTGCTGTCCCAGCAGCCAGGGAGCTCCCTGAGCACAGTCAGAAACAATTCCCCGAATTTGGCTGGTGATGGATCTGCTGTGCCTGACCCAGGCCACCCCCAGGGGCTGCAGGCTCAGGGGTTTGCACACCATTTACAGGGGGGGTTCAGGTGCTGCTGCAGGAGCTTTGGGGGTGGTTTTTGTTCAACCAAAAAGCAGAAGCAGCCCCAGGCAGAGCCCAGAGCTGGCCAGCAGCAGAGCAGGGTCACACATCACGAGTTTGCTCTGGGATTTCCTCTGCTTTTATTGGCACAGATTAATTAATTAATTAATTAATCATTAATTGTGGGTCGTGCCAGGCTTTTCATCCAGGCCATGACAACCTTTGCTTTTCCACATTTGTCCCATTCAATTCATTCTTCAGCCCCAAAATCTGACACACAGCAGAGATGTGTGCTTCAGGAGGAGTTCAGCTGATTGGGNAATCCTTGTTGGGGAAGGATTTGTGCCAATCCTTTCCAAAACCACACATTAATGTGGGTCTGCCCTATTTGTCTGTGCTCTCAGGGCTTTTCTTTTTTCCCTTTGGCTTATCAGCTTCCACGGGGTTGGTTTAGATTTCTGATTTTACAAGACAACTGATGTAAGAGATAAACATCTCCTGTGTTTTTTACCTAACATATAATTAGACCAGCAAGGGTCTGAGTCTTACAACAAAGCCTTAAAAATGATAACTTGCTTCCCAGTATGTGAGTGAGAGATTTAAATCTTCTCTTGAGGGAGAGTGGAAAGTACCAGTCCAGATATTTGAAGATGAACAGCATGAAAAGACATCAAATTCACTCAGCTAAGGTACAAGGATTGGGCTGTTATTAATTTTCAGACCTGCAATGGGACTTCTGTAACGATAAATTCAGGACAAAAGAGGCCAGCTATCAAACTTCCACAGGGCAGCAGAGCTCTTTTGGGGAGGCAGTGGGAGGATTAGAGAAGTGTCTGGAAAAAATAATATAAAAAGAGCTGAAGGCTCTGAAACATAATTTTATTTTTTATTATTTTCCCCTTGCTATTCTTTTTCCTGTTGCTTTTCCTTATTAATATTTATTGATAAACTGAGATTCTTGTGCAAAAGAATTGAGGGGTTTTTCTCAGTCCTTCTAAAACTTCCTTGTCCAGATGGGAGGAAGGAGGGAAGGTAAATCCTAGAGGGAATGTACAAATTCAGAATGAGAGCAGAAACAGAAGTGGGATGGATCCTGAGCTCCACATCACCTGAATCCACTCCTGGGATTGCACTGGGAAGGAATTCATTTGTGATATCGAAAAGGAATTTATTTGTGATATTGAAAAGGAATTTATGTGTGATATTGAAAAGGAATTTATGTGTGATATTGCAAAGGCATTTATTTGTGCCATTGAAAAGCTGGATCCCACATCTGTGCACACATCAGGGGTCAAACCCTGCAGCTGGGATCCTGCCCTGGCACTCCATGGGTTCGTGCCCATTTGTTTGGAGGGTTACAAATCCCACTTGGGCTAAGGCAGAAATCTGCAGTAACTTCCAAACACGTCCCCAGAGAGCCCCTGCTGCTGTCCCAGCAGCCAGGGAGCTCCCTGAGCACAGTCAGAAACAATTCCCCGAATTTGGCTGGTGATGGATCTGCTGTGCCTGACCCAGGCCACCCCCAGGGGCTGCAGGCTCAGGGGTTTGCACACCATTTACAGGGGGGGTTCAGGTGCTGCTGCAGGAGCTTTGGGGGTGGTTTTTGTTCAACCAAAAAGCAGAAGCAGCCCCAGGCAGAGCCCAGAGCTGGCCAGCAGCAGAGCAGGGTCACACATCACGAGTTTGCTCTGGGATTTCCTCTGCTTTTATTGGCACAGATTAATTAATTAATTAATTAATCATTAATTGTGGGTCGTGCCAGGCTTTTCATCCAGGCCATGACAACCTTTGCTTTTCCACATTTGTCCCATTCAATTCATTCTTCAGCCCCAAAATCTGACACACAGCAGAGATGTGTGCTTCAGGAGGAGTTCAGCTGATTGGGACAAAGTGGGTTTTGTGCAGTGCTGGGAAATATTCCAAAGTTAGGATATATATTGATAAATAAAAATAAAAATAATAAAAATATATGTATAAATAAATACCAATAAATATAAATATATGTATAAATAGAAATAGAAATATATAGAAATAGAAATAATGGAAATAATAGAAATAATAGAAATAGAAATATATATGTATATATATAGTATATGTGTGCATGTATATATATATACATTCACATATATATTTGTAATCTCTGAGCTTTAGCAACACTTTTATATTGGCAAAACCACCCCAAAATCAAAGCTTCTGTTAGCTATGCTGGCACAAAGGATATTCCCTCCCTTCATCTTCCCATGCAGGAGTTCAGATAGACAATAAACAGCACCAACATAAATTTACCTCTGTGTTTTACATATTGCTACATATAGATAAAAAATCACCTTTTCCATTTATCACCTTAGTTTGAACCCAGTGAACACAGGAGCTGGAGGCTGAGCTTTTATCTGCTCTTCAGAGAATTTGGGCTCAACTCCTGAGCTGCTGCTCCCTTCTGCTCAGGCCAAGATTTGCCCTGCCTGCCACGGGGACAGGGCTGGCCATGGATGTGTGTTTGACACAGCAAAGCACACTAATTGAAGTTAAAATGCTTCCAGAGGTCTGCTTGGGTGGATTTTAATGAGGATTTTTAAAGCTGTCATCCTTCTCATGTGTTTTTTTCTTTTTTTTCCTTAGCAGCAATGTGAGTTATGAAGTGTTTAACCAGCCTTTTGTGTTTCCCCAATACCACAGAACCTGTGCAGCTCACCAATTCTAAAAATAAACACAAATGAAAGCCAAACCCTTTCTCTTTCCCTTTCTTTAATCACATCCCTCCACGAGCAGGGAGTGCACTTTGCCCAGCTGAATTTCCCTTCCCTCCGAGCCCCGCGAAAAGCAAACAGTGGTGGAGATGCATCTGCATGGCACAGAGAGCTCACTTTGAAATTCAAGTGACTGCACATGGGATTCTTTTTTCAGCTCTCCTTTGCAGCAGCGAGGCAGCTCTTAAATGGCATCAGTGGCAACTGTTCAATAACCGAAATTACAGCGGCCAAATGCCATTCTGATAATTGCAAAATTAACTTGTGTCGCTGTTTCGAGAGGGTGTTTCCCCCTGGGAGGAGGGCTGAGCCAGGTATGGGCATCCAGACCACCTTTCATTTAGCAGAATATATCAGTTTGATTAAAGTTAATAAAGCAAGAAGAGATTTAGCAAATGGAACTAATGTTCAGAGATAATTTCACTTGGAATAAATGAACAAGAGATGGGGAGAAGTAATTACAGGAATTTGCTGGAGACCTCTAGGGTGAAAAGCACACGACCACAGCACACTGTGTGAAGGACCAGAATAAAAACCAAACACAATAATGGGATCCTTCTGTTATCCAGGAGGAAACTGGGGATAGCCTGTGGTGATGCTGCCGCTGTGTTTGGGACAGGGCAGAGCACTTCAGAGAAGCTGTGGGTGAGAGTTTGGGGCAAAACCCCGGAGCTGGGGTACTGCCAGGGTCACTCTGCTCCTCACACACAGCTGGGGCAGCAAGTTGGGTTACTGGGGGAGAGCTCACCCAACAGCAGTCATGGAATGGAATCCCGGAATCCTTAGGTGGGGAAACTCCTCCAGGATCATCGAGTCCAGTCTGACCCATCACCACCTTGTCAGCCAGAGCAGAGCACTAAAAACCCTGGGCAGTCATGGGCAGTTTGCTGCACCTCCTGTAGTTTTATTTCATTTCCTAGAATATTGAATTCATTTGCTTCTAGAGTAGTTTTTAGAAGGAAAAAAAAATAATGATGAACAGAAGGGGGTTCACCAAAAAGCAATTTTTTAACTTTTGCTCCTCTTTGTCTGCTCTGGGTTTCAGCACTTGTTTACTCTGATGAACTCTGACTTTGAAAGACTCTGACAGGACTTAGCTGCACTCTTTTAATCTAAGAGCATAACCTGTAATCAATAAGCAAGGCTTTTAAAACCATCAATAATTTATTCAAAATTATTCCGTTTTCCAGCCTTCCAGGAACACCGCTCGCGCGTCACCGTCATTTCAGCGTAAATAACGCGTTAATTTTACCCTTCCCCGCCTCTAACGCGGCTGCAGGAATAGGAATTAATCCCGAAAAGCCACAATTCGTTGTGCTGGGTGAAATATTCAGCTGGATGCTGAGCGGGGTCGCGGCGCTTTGGGCACCTGGGCGGTTCCTGGGGCAGCGCTCAGCGCATCCCTCCTGCTCGCTCCCCGCACGTTTGGCAGCTCCCGAGCTCTGGGAAATGCTGCTCTCACCTGGAAAGTGAAGCGCTGAGCACTTTGTGTGAGCGAGGTGCCCGGACAGATGTGCTTAATTTGTGTTTCAAGGTTGTTCCCTGCGCTGCCACACTCAGCAAATTCAGCCTCAGATCAGCGCTCCGGGCTCCTTGCTTCCTCCTTTCCTTCCTTCCATCCTCCTTTCAACCCTTCATTTCACTGCTTTACCTGGAACAACACAGATTCAAATGTATTTTTATACCTTTAAATATGAAAAAAAAAAGCATTAATGTTTTCAGCAAGAGTTGCTGTGGTTAATTTTCAAAGCAGGATCCAGCTGCAAGGAATCGCTGCAAATTTCCTGTGTGCAGGGAATTTCTGTAGATCCAGCATTATTTTAGTGAGGTTCATTTGTCTGGCTGACATTTTAAAACAGGTGTATAAGCAGATATCATGGGCAACTCTTGTAACAAGCATAAAAAAATCTATTCTGTGCTTAGTAGGAACATGATAAAAAATAGAAGGGACTATAACCAGATGGCTGGAGAGCTGCTGTGTGAACACACATGGAAGGTGATGTCCTCAATGGAGCTGGTGAGCACTAAAAGCACAAAATTCTTTAATTTTTTGCTGTGGATGTTGTTCTGATCAATCTTGGGCACAAGAGCAGTAGGAAGCACAGGTGGCTGCCTCTGTTTCCAGCCCTAGGACCATTTTACCTTGAGGTTGCATTTTCACCCCACTCCTCAGCTAAGATAAAAATATTCAGATGGGTCACAGGGTTTTGGGGCAAATCCTCAGTGCTCTGCAGGGTGTCACCCCTGCCTTGGTGGCACCAAACCTCAGCCCCAGCAAGGATGAAATCCATTCCCCTGGTGAGAGCTGGGGCTGCTCTGCCCACCCTGCTGGATCCCAGGGGCTGAGCTGTGGGTTTGCCCTTGTTCTGCTGCTGCTGGTGGATAAACACGACCCCTCTGCTGCTGCTGGTGGATAAACACGACCCCTCCAATGCTGCTGGCAGGGCTGGAGCTCCCTGAGCCCCTGCAGAGCCCCCCCTGGAGAAGCAGCTTGCCCTGGGATCCTCCCTGCACAGCCACATCTGCTCCTGTGCCACCAAATCCAGCCAAGGGCAGGGGGCAGGAGCCTTTAGTTCCAAAATCACAGGCAAATCTGAGCACACAGAAACAATATCAGCAAGTTTTCCTGCCCCAGTGGCTGCAGTGACAACAATGATTTGTGTAAAAGGGAATTTTTTTTTTTTTTTGGGGGGGGAGGGGGGTTAGCTCACCATTGTCTTCTTGTTTTGCTTTAACCTGCAAAACTTCTCTCCATTATTCTTTCTCCTGCGTGGATTACACAATTAAATGACAAAGGCATGTTTTTGACATCTGTCTGATTTCCATGACAACAGATTATGAAACCAGGTGTAGTGAGCATGCGAGACGAAACCTGAGAAAAATGAGGAAGCTAAATGAAGATTTAATCAATGTGAAGAACAGCAACAAAAGGGGGGGAAGGAAAGACACAACAAAGGTTTGTTTTTTTTTTTTATGGAAGACATGTATATTTCTATTTCCTTTATAAAAGAAATGTGTTTTTCTATCTCCTTTCTTCTATCCAAACATTGTAGGATAAAGGAATAACCTATACTTGTTAGGGAAAGGCAAGTGGAGCAGATTTTGAGAGGAAAGGATCAATTTGTGGCCTTTACTGAGCAGGTCTGGGTCCTTCCTGCAGGAAGAGGAGGATGGTGCTCATGTGCCAACCACCAAAAGTTTTTCTTCTTCCACACCCTCTCATGAAGAGCAGGAAAGATGGAAAGAACCAGGAGTGATTTTGTCAGGATGTGTTTGAAAAGGCTAAAAGGTCATTTCTGGGAAGAGGTTAAGCTGCTTTCCTTGCCTGCTGTGGGCTGGACAAAGCAGTCATGAATCAGATTGCAATGAGAGATATTTCTGTTTTTAAGAAAAAAAAAATTATACTTTGGAAAGGTGATTGTTGAAAAAAAAAACCAAACCAAAATCCAAAGGTGCAAAGGGAATCTGTGGCCTCCCCATAACAGCAGGGAAGAACAGGACAGAGAAGCATGGTCCAGGGAGAGCTGGTGCCCCTGGGAATGGGAAGGATCCCATGGCTTTCCCAAATCTCTCCAAGCCTGGTTTTGTGCTGGATTCATCCCACGAGCTCTGACAACTCCTCAGCTGTTCAGCCCCTGGTTTCAGCTCCAGCAGTTTGCTTGTACCACTGGCTTAAGTTCATAAACCATGTCATAACAGGCTAAGCTGGACATCCTGAAGGACTGCCAAAAAAAGGACAAGCAAAGAAAATAACTGTAATCCACAGCCTTTTGAAAAGAAGAGGCATAAATAAGTTTTAAAGCCATGAGCACACAGAGGAAGAAATCATGGGAAGAGCCCTGAGTGACTGAGCAAAGAATTGGTATTTAGGCTCTGTGCTGGTATTCCAGAGGCAGACAGTGAATAATAAGGGAGAAATGGGTGTTCCTTGATTTTCAAGGAAAACACATCCCTTTCTGTGCAGTAATGCTGAACACACCTGGATTTCCTGCAGAAATTCTCTTTTTGCAGGTGAGGGGGTGGCCTGGCAGGAGTGGAGGCAGCTCTGGGAAGTGTAATTCACTGCCCTGACTCGCAGTGGGGACAGGGAGAGCGGTCAGGGAGAAATCCATGTGAATTTTGGAGCATTTGTCAACAGTGTTAGGAGTTCAATTTGGCACAGGCAGGGGCATAATAACACTGGAGTTACTTTGGGGCCCTCGCAGGTTGCAGCATAAATCTTACAGGAGCTCCATTTGTGTTCATTTTATGTGTGAAACATTAATAGATTTTTAATATACTGGCACAAGATAAAATGAACTTCAGCGACATCAAAAAGAAAAATCGACTTTGCACAATGCACTGGGAAATACACTGGTGGTGTTTTACACTGTGCTGGGAAGCTGTGTGAGGGTCAGGGTGGGTGAAACACAGGTTACACAGCCTTGAAGATTTGTTAGCTGTAGTAAAGACTTGTTTAGAGGAGTAGAGACTGAGAAGTGCAGGTTTATGTGCAGCTGAAACACGGCAGGGCTTCCAAAGCACCTTAAAACCAGCCTGCACTGACTGCCTTCATTCTGTCTCCAGCATTTAATCCAAATTAATTCCAAACCTCCCATTTTCTGTGCTGGGTTATTGTTGTAACCGACTGGGAAGTTAAAAGCACCAGCTGAGTCACTCAGTTTGATTTTTAAGGGTCTGAAATCCCTGTCAGTGTTGGAGATGGGGAATCAGCTCCTGGGACCTGTTGTAAACGTTGTCCATCCATGGGGAATTGGCAGAGGGAAGTTTCCCTCCACAGGGAGAGCTTTGCTTATGGACTGTGAAAATCTACAGGACCTGTGGACAAAACTAAAGGTAAAAACTGGGTATTGGAGCACTGGATTGGAGCACTGAATTTGGACACTTTCCTGGAGCAGGAAAGTCAGATTTATCTGGATAAATAAAAGAGGGGATTCTCTGTGTTTCTTCCCCTATCACAGCCATCACTTTGCTTATAAATATTTCACTTTTTTGGCTGAAAGCTCCACTCTCTTGGTTTCTACACTACCCAGCCTGATGCCTTCTGGAGGCTGAGCTGGAGCAGAGCCCAGCCAGAGCTGAAGGATAAAGCAGGGATTTATTCAAAGGCCTCACTGGGCACACCTGGGCAGTGTGTCCAGCCAGACCACAGCCAAGATGCATCCCAAAATTCTCACAAAAATGGAAGACCAACCCCAAGGTCTCATGCTTTGATAAGTTCTGCTCCATCAGCACATTAGAATCAATTGTCCAATTACAGCTTCAGGTTATGAAGCTCCATCCTCTTTTTTTTCTCTTCTCACTTCACTGTTGTTTTCATTCTTGGGCCTGAAATTCATCCTTGGTATCAAACTGGAGAAGGAATTGTTTTATCTGTCTACTTTGAGAAGAAAGCTCAGTAGCACTTTATATAAAACCCAAAACCACCCCCCAAAACAGCGCAGAACCTAAAAAACAGAAAAGCCAAAAACTTAAGGCATCAAACCAACTCCCCATCCCTATGGCTGGTGCTGGAATATCAAAATGCTGGAATTCTCTGCTCTGCCCAGTGCCCAGGAGCTGCTCCCACCTGGAGCAGCCCCCCAGAGCAGCAGGGCTGTGGCTGGGGGTGAGTCCAAGGCTCAGCATCGCTGCTGAGCGCTGCATGCAGGCGCCACCACAAACGTTACACGCAGTTATAAAGTTCATATAGAAAGCAGATGGAGAGAAATTAAAAGAGATAGTCAGGGGAGAAGGGATGAGATATAAAAATAGATGGAACTGGTGGAGCATGGAAGTTGCAGGGAAGCTATTCCAGATGCCAGGGGCTGCTCCACAGAGAGGTCTCATCCCAGCGACAGGGAGTGGTAGGGAAGTACACTGAGCAATTTAAGGGATAAAGGGAAGAATATGCAAAAATCCTTTAATTTTTGCCTCAAAAAACTGCCAAATACTGCTTTGAATTCTCATGTCTCGTGAATTATCTCACAAACTTGAAAGAGGCAACAATACTCACCCTCAATATCAGCAGTCAGACTAAATTTCACAACTTATTTATTAATATTTTATCTGTAAAATATAGAAAGATATTTGCCATTTAAAGCCAGCAAGAAAGAAGTGTACACACTTTATTCTGCACCCACAAAAACTCTTTAAATTTGCTTAATGTGTTAAAGGTCTTAGCCCATACCCGAGTTCATCTCATAATCCATTTATTTGGCCAACTCTGGGATTAAACAGTGTGGATTCCACTGCTCCTGCATTGCACCTGCTGAGTGAAACGTTCTCCCTGCAGCACCTCTGGCTGGAAAAACGAGGCTCTGTGCTTTCAGACAATTATTAATTAATTACCTGATAGCGTTAATCCAAATTCCCAATCCTCTCTGTCCGAAGTGGTTAATAGGGGTGGGAGAGGGAAGTGTGTCACTCTGCTCCCAGCTCCTTGGTGACACTGATGAGCACAGCTCTATCAGGGGCAGCAGATGTTGGACACCCCGAGGGGTCTCTGCTGAGGAGCGTCGCCTCCCTGACTGTGCTGACAAATATGAAATATTTCCTTCCTAGCCAATATTTCAGTCTCACCAGCAGCCCTGTGTCCTGCCTCTCAGACAGTGAGTCACCAGCCTGGGGTGCTGCCTGTGATCTGAGCACTGTCCTTGTCCCAGCACCAGCCCCCTCAGCCTCCCCAGCTCCACAAACACTCCCAGGGCAGCCTGGGCTCGTCTCTCCTGCAAGGCTTTGCAGCACGAGGGGGTCACAGATGGAAACAGGGAATGGGTTGGGATGGAAGGACTTAAATCCCACCCAGAGCCACCCCCTGCCATGGTGGGACACTTCCCACTGCTCCAGGGTGCTCCAAACCCCATCCAGCCTGGCCTGGGCACTGCCAGGGATCCACAGCTGCTCTGGGCACCTGTGCCAGTTTATATCTGTGTTTATATCTGTGTTTATATCTGTGTTTATATCTGTGTTTATATCATCCCCCCTAAGGTTTTACACAGCCACAGAGGTGGAGAAGTGATTCTTCCCAGGAATATTAACTGTTTTTTTTTAATTTAGCAGTCTTCAAAATATAATAATAAAGTTGAAAAAGACAAATTTAATCTCTGGGCTTTATCTGGGGGTTCCAGGCTGGGTGTTAATGGCTGTGGGAAGAGTCAGGGAATCACAGAATGGGAATGGTTTGGGTTGGGAGGGTCCCTAAAGATCATTGAATTCCAACCCCTGCCGTGGGCAGGGACCCCTTCCACCATCCCAGTTTGCTCCCAGTTCTGTCCAGCCTGCCCTTGCACACCTCCAGGGACCCAGGTGCTGCTCTGCCCCCCTCCTAGGGAACAATTCCTTCCCCAAACCCCACCTAAATCTGCCCTTTTCCAGCTTACAGCCATCCCCCCTTGTTCTGTCACTCCACACCCTGGTGCAAAGTCCCTCTCCATCCTCCTTGGAACCCCCTCTCCCCTCTGCAAGGCAGATGTCCTGCCTGGAATGCCTCACATCCAGGCTGAAATGTGTTACATTCCTTTGGAGCCAAATTGCTTCCCAGAAGATTTTTTAGGCTGCAGAGGCTCTCTGGAGCAGTCTCCCCATCAATAGCAGGCTCAGACAAAGTAAGAATGTAGCAATTAGATGACATTTGTGGCCATTACCATCAAAGAACTGTATATTAATGATGTTCTACAGAACCATTTCCCAGTATTTCCTTAGAAACTCTTGTTGGGTCTACCCATAAATGTCTCATAAAAGCTATAAATATTCAAGAAAGGAAGTCAGTTACATATAAAGACCTCTAATAGGCACTATGAATGAATTCTGAACCGTATAATAGCCAGGCACCTGTGAAAAATGGCAAGAGGATGTGATCTATACATTATATATGAGGCACTTTGCTACAGCTGCGAAGATTTCGAGTTATTCAGCAGAGCTAGAAAATTAAAACAAGAGAAAAGAACAAGAAAGGCATTTGAATTAAGTCTGGTGTGGCGCTGCCTCTTACTCAGCCATCATTACAATAATTTGTTTTGCACAAAATAGATTTATAAAAGCTCATAAATTCCGGTTAAATGCAAATCCACATTGCTGGTATTTATTTAACTTTTTTACAAGTTGCTCACAATGGGGTTGTGGCCAGAGCAGATGAGTCATTCCAATCAAATGCAACAGGCAGAGCTGGACACTGAGATGTCACTGAGCCACATTTTGGTTGTGTTGTGTGTGTTTATGACACACTATATTTGGTTATGTATGTGTATTTTTAATACACAGCCAATAAAATCACAGTAATAATTATATTTAAAATTTATAAATTATATTAAAATTATACTGAGCTTTTAGGTTTTTTTTTTTTTTTTTTTTCCTTCTCTCTCTCTTCCCTTCATTCTTTTTCTTTTAATCAGCAGCAGCCAAACTTGCTGCAGGTCCTGGGCTTCCATTGACACCAACAAAAATTTGTCATGAGCACAAGGGAAGCAGTTCCTGGCTGCAAAAGGAAAAGTCTGGGTTTGGGGGGAGCTGCCTGGCAAAACCTGCAGACTCACAGGGTGTTGGGGCACAGGGCCTGAACCCACAGAGCCCCTTGGGGCTGACAGACCCTCAGTGAATCACCCAGAGTGAGAGCTGGTGCCTTCCCCCCTTGATTTGCACGTGAGGGACCAGCTGGGGCACTCACTGCTCCAGGGGTGGTGCTGAGAAACAAAGGGATGGCCTGTCCTGGCTGGGTGCCCCAGTCTGGGATGCTGTGGCACTCCAGCTGTTTTGGAATGCTGTGGCATTCCAGCTGTTTTGGGATGCTGTGGCACTCCAGCTGTTTTGGGCTGCTGTGGCACTCCAGCTGTTTTGGGATGCTGTGGCACTCCAGTTTGGGCTGCTGTGGCACTCCAGCTGTTTTGGGATGCTGTGGCACTCCAGTTTGGGATGCTGTGACACTCCAGCTGTTTTGGGATGCTGTGGCACTCCAGTTTGGGATGCTGTGACACTCCAGCTGTTTTGGGATGCTGTGGCACTCCAGGGATCAGCCACCCCCGAGCCAGCTGTGCATGGACCTGGAGCAATCCCACCACCACCCTGCTGGGCAGCAGGTGAAGCTTTGTGCTTCAGCCTGCAAAATCTGCCTGGGAAGTTAAACATTTCCTCCTGCATTTTCTTCTTTTCTCTCACAGATCTGCCTTAGGTAGGCTGAGAAAATTCCTGGTGGCTGGAAAAAGCAGCTGTGAGAAAGTCTGTCCTCTACCCCACAACAGCATCCCAGTGCTGAGAGGGAAATTTCACAATAAAATCACAGGAGCAGCTGAAGATTTCACATTTCCCTGATCATTTTTTCTCCAAGCCTGGCATGACATCTCTCTAGTCCCTCCTGTGCCTGGGTAGGCTTGAGGAACTTGGGGTCTTACTGTGGCCAGACAGGAGAGGCTCCTTGTGCCTGCAGCAGCTGCCAGCTGTGTGGCACAACCCCCTCCTGCTCTCCTGGGCACACGTGCCTCTCTTTTGGGGAGATCCCTGGCATTTCTGTTGGAGGAATCCTTGTGCAGCTCTTCCCACACTCGAGCATTGATTGAGTGGGAGAAAAGCTCTGAGCACCCTCAGAACTCACTTCAGCATCAATGAGAACTCCAGCACTCACCACGGAGCCCTCCACTCCCTGAACAGAGCTGGATTGGCTTTATTCACTCGTGTTCTCAGCCCCTCTCACCTGGCAGGGTGTGATTTCCCAGGGATGAGGTGGGTACCACATTGATATGCTCTGGAGGTGCAAGGGAACCGTGTAGCAGCACAGGGAAACAAGCGCTGCAAGCAGAGGTCACAGTCATCAGGGTGTGTTTGAATCCTGCCTAATGAGAGACTCTCCTTGCTAAATAAATAATTAATGCATGCATTTATTGAAGGCAAACGCTGCCCTGATCTTCAGGCAGCAAAGCTGAAGCAGCTCCATGAGAGGATGTGAGCAGAGCGTCGTTAAAAATGTTCTTTCAAATATTTGTGCCACAGGAAGAGACAGCTGCGTGCAAACAGAGCTTGGCTTTTCTGGAGGTTAAGAGACTCCCCAAAGCATCAGCTTCCTGTTCACCCTTTGGGAATGAAAGATTTTCTTTTATTAATGCAGCAATCTGTGGGTCTGTGTGGTCACAAGTTACCTACAAAAACTGCCTGCGACCAGGAAAAAAGTTTTCACTTCCAGTGCACCTGAAAAATTTCCACAGTTTGGCTTTTCTGGATGCCTCAGTGACTCGGAGTGGCCCCTTGGCTGTTCTTGTTCTCTTCTTTCTTAGCAGATTATTCATCTGCCTTCCAGTCTAGGCAGGAGCACGAGCTGCAGTCAAAGCTGCTCCACCAGACCCTTCTCCCACCACAGACAATCAGCATTCCCCCAGGGAGCCTCCCCTCTGGAGAAAGGAACAAAAACCCACCACAAAACATGAATATTTATCCCTCCTGCTCCGAAGCAGGAAGAATTTCTGTCTCTTCTATTGCTGAAGTAGAAAGGGGCCAAAAATTCCAGTGGGAAGGAAATGGCCCCAGGACTGCTCTCATGGAAGTCCTGGGTTCATCCCAAGGAGCTGGCAGTGCTGGGGAGACCCTCTGAGGATTTCTGGGGAGACACTGGGGTCAGTCCTCACCTTGAGGAGTCACCAGCAGTCCAAGGACCAGGCTAAAGCCCTGGCTGGTGTAAATCAGCTCAGACACACAGGTTTGAGTGCCTGTGGCTGACAATCCAGCTCTGTGTGCAGCCTGGCCTTGGGAAGGCTCCTCCAGGCTCTGGGAACGCTCCCTCCAGGCTTTGGAGCCGAGTAATGAGCACCCAGGGAGGAATAGAAAGAGAACTGAGTTCATTTCCAGATTTGTGGGAGTCCTTTATCATCCAAAGTCCGATGGAAATGATCTCCTTGAAGAGTATAACACTCAGACAGAAGCCAGGCAGGGCCTGGCTCTTAATCGCTCTCCAAATTGATATAAAATACAGCGCAGGAGCTACAATATTAAAAATAAAAAGCTTCATAAGAAGCTCATTCTTAAGCATTTTCAGCTTTGATGTGAGGAAGATATTTTATGTGTCAAAAAAAAAATCTCTAGTGCTGGGTCTTGGCACCAGTCTGGAGGGAAGGGATTATTCCATGGCTGTGGTTGTACATCACCTGCTGAAGGGAAGACCAAAGCTATAATTAGGCCTCTCCCAGTGCCATGGTGTTGGGTATCTCTGGATAATTGTTGCAGCCCACATGCTTGTCCATATGTTTTTTTCCGTGGAGGATGATTAATTCCCCTCTTCTTCAATACAATATGTGGTTTATGCAGGATATATATCTTTACGAGCAGGAGAATTCCTATGTAACAGGAAAATAAAGCTCCTAATCCTGCCATTCCCCTGGGGAAAATCCAGCTCAGCAAATGGCACGGAGGTCTTAATTCTCCGGAGTTGTTTATAGAGAGAGGGGCTGCTCAAAATCTGCCATCTGGCCAGGCAGCAGAGCCCGGGGCTTTGGGAAGTTTGGAATAGGCGTTGTTTTGAAAGCCTGGATCTCCTTCCCTCGTGCCTTAATGCATTTTGGAGAGGGAGAGCAGCCCCTAATTGCTGCGGGCACTGCACTCAGAGGCTGGCAGAGAGCTGGCACCACTCTGCCAGGGGCACCCGAGCATTCGGGATGTGGGGAAAGAATTCCCGGATTTCTCAAAGCAGGTGCGCACGGGAGCCGCCTCTGACTCATTTTACGAAGCTCTCCAAAGCTGTGTGTGCTCCTGGGGAAAGCACAAGCCGCTTGTTTAAGCCTCAGCCCGTTGGGTTTGAGGTGGCAATTCTGTGCCCTCCCTGGCCAGCCCACATCCCCACCTGCCCCGACGTTTCACCAGCAGGGAAAACAGCTAAAAATTACAGTTATTAGTCACTATTCTCCCCTTCTTCTGAGTCATTAACATCAATTACTAACCACTGCATTGTCAATTAAGACTATCACTTGCTGCTATTCACTGTTAATGTGCTAATTGTCATCAATTTACTGCCTCAATTACGTGGTCATACACTTGCCTCGAGGTATAGAGATGCGATATAAGCATCCGGAGGAGAAACAAGCACTCCCTGGTTTTAATGCAGGGAAAGAAACCTGGAGTGAGTCTGAGCATGGATGGAGTGGCAGAATTCTCCTAGAGAAAGATTATTCTAACGCACGGATGATGTTAAGGAAATAAAAACCAGAATTTAAGCCGGATGGTTTGCACGACCCTTTTTTATTCCTGACCCTTCCATCAAAAGTGTGACGTTATTTCACCTGCAGTAGATTTGTGGATCGTGTTCACTCTGTAATCATGTATATATTTTTGCCTAATTATATCTGATTGCTTACTGCAGGTTGTACTTTCTAATGAGCATTGAATTATTAATCTGCTGCCGAGCCTTTCTCAGCATACAAAAGGGAAAGAAGTCTGGTGTCATTGAACACAGCCTATTGTGTTCCCTTCAAGCAGCAGCAAACTTTAGGATTCAGCAGTGTGCCAGATTCTCACTACAGACACAGCCGAGTTCCCTTTGACAGGTTTTAAATAATATGTTTTTGGTATGCTTTATCTGACACTAAGCTGCCCTGAAAATAGTAGATGAAGTCTGCTAGTGAAATAAAATCAGACAAACTCCTAAAAAAAAAATAAAATAAAATCCCTCCTGCCTCTATTTTTCAGTCCTTAGGCAAATAACCTTGTAGGCTGCATGGAAGGGTTTGATTTCTTTCATGCTCAGCAATCCAAGGAAATAAAGCAGAGATGCTTATCCAGAGCAGGGGTCCAGGGAAAATGATGGATCCTTTTTCCCAGCAAAGGAATAGGGATTTTTTTTTGCCTAAAATCGTGATGGGAACTTGATTTCCATGTGCAATATTTACCTGTGATGGGCTACTGGGGATGAAATCCTAATTTAAATCATCCTGGGCCCTGGTACTGCCCAGAGCAGCTGGGGCTGCCCCTGGATCCCTGGCAGTGCCAGGTTGGACACTGGGGTTGGAGTTC
This sequence comes from Sitta europaea, assembly GCA_013400255.1. Classification (NCBI taxonomy): domain Eukaryota; kingdom Metazoa; phylum Chordata; class Aves; order Passeriformes; family Sittidae; genus Sitta; species Sitta europaea. Next base: position 536,612 of record VXBS01005697.1, read on the forward strand.
CCCGGGATGGTGGGAGGGGTCCCTGCCATGGCAGGGGTGGCAGAGAAGCCAACCCATTCCATGATTCCAGGATGGAGCTCTAATCTGACCCCAACAAACCCTCTCTTTGGCAGGAGCTGTGCTGCTGGTGCCTCCCAGCCTGCCCACACCCCGAGGGCACCCAGCTGTGGGCAGGCAGGTCCCAGAGGAGAGGGCTGGGACTGTCAGTACAGGGTTAAAATGGTCTGAAAATCATGGGAAAGGAAGGAATGCTGTGCTCTGTGTTAGTGGGCCGTGCAAAACTGCACCTGTGAAGATTATAGTTAAGCACCTTGATAAGAAACACAAATGTAATTATTGTTTGGGGGTGAAATATTTGTTGCTTTGGGGATCACAGGAATCAATGTTTAGAGTTTCCAGGGTACCTGGAGATGGGATCATGTTCATACAATGGGACAATATAAGTACAGTTACTGTAAAAATTGTGTTGCTTAAACAAATATGTAGTTATATAATCATAACTGGAATAATATAGATATGTGCATTGTGAACAGATGGACAGAGCTGGGTTTGGGGAGCTGTACCCCCAGTTCTGAGCACTCCTAATAAAGCACCTGCACACAATCCACTGGGATTCTGTGCTCCTGAACACTCACAGGATGAAGGGGGCCACACCCAGTGCAGGCTTTGAGCTGAAATCCCTTTTTCAGTGGTTTTCCCTGGAGAGCAGTGTCCTCCAGCTGGGATTTGGTGTCTCTCCCGCTCCCCCCAGGGCACAGAGGGACCGGGGCCGTTTGTCCTTCCCAGGGCTGTCCCCAGCTGTGTGAAACCTCTGGGCTTCTCTCCGCCACCATCTCAGCCCCTCTGGCACATCCTGCCCTCCCCGGGTGGATTTCTGCCCTGTGTGCCCAGAACTTGGAGCATCCCTTTGGCTGTGCCAGTCCCACCTCCCCCTCAGCCGGGGTTTTACTGTCTGGGACAGGGGGGGGTTTGCTTCTGGAGTTTTCCATCTTTTATTTGCTCCTGAAATCTCTTAACACCCTGCTTGTGCTGCACAATAGAAATGGCAGCTTTGGCAGCTGGCATCGGTGTTTTCCGGCGATTGTTCCTATCTAGTGCTAAAGCTGATTTTCATCTCTAAAGATATTCCAGGCTCAGGGCATTAACTTCGATTTTGACAGAAAGGAATGAAACCAATGTAGGAGATTAATATTTGTGTTGGTTTGTTTAGAAGCTTTTTAGAGCAGCTTGAGGAAAATTTGGGGAAGATAGATGAGGTTCAAATGTTTTATAATCGTGGGGTGAAATATTCCTTTGGCTCTGTCTGACTGAAACATCAGCTTCATTTGAACTGAGTGGCACCAATTTGGGGTATTTTTTTTTTTCCATATCTACGTTTTCCTTTTGGTTTTGCTTATTTGCTCTCTTACCTCTGCTCCCTGACAAAAACACCTGGAGAAGAACAACCCGACAGAGGCTGCAGCTTCCTCGCATTTTAACTGCTGCTTGTTGAGATTGGTTTAATATAATAATGACTTCTTTTCCCAAATATGCTTATTAAGTGAAGTGATTCAGGAATGCAGTTGTCAAAGGGGTGTAGGGGGAGGAGGAGGAGGAGGGAAGTGCTGACTGATGAGGTGGGAATGATGCACTGGGGAGTCAGCGCTCCCCAGATCCCCCTGTGCCCCCAGTGACACAGAGCCAGCACAGCTGCTCCTTCCTGAGCCTGCTGCCCCAGCCTGGGGTGCTGCTGGTGACCTGGGGCAGCAGGGCAGGCTCTCACCTTGGGAGGGGACCCTAAATCCCACCAGCAGACCGGCTTGCCCCATTTTAACAAGAATGTGGAGACTTTGTTGATGTAGAAACATCTCCCAGACTCGCTAAATTGGCTGTGTAAAATGTCATGGCTGTGGTCTAAATTCTCACTTTCTGGGAGAAATCCCAGCGTGGTTTGGGTTGGAGGGGACCCTAAATCCCACCCAGAGCCCCCCCTGCCATGGTGGGACCCCTCCCACTGTCCCAGGGGCTCCAGCCCCAGTGTCCAGCCTGGCCTGGGAACTGCCAGGGATCCAGGGACAGCCCCAGCTTCTCCCCACCCTGCCAGGGAACAATTCCTTCCTAATCCTTCCCAACCCCTCGTGCCTGGACACAGGGAATTGCAGCCTGGTGAGGCTGGTGGATGTGTTTCACTGTGACAAATCTCCAGACCCACGTTCTCCTCCTGATTTTGTTCTCCCAGCTGTAAATTCCTGCTCCAGGTGTAAGAGAGCTTCTCCTCTCCCTCCCCACCTGAATTCCAATGAGAAAGTTTATTTATTTATTCCCTTTATTAGTGACAGGGAAAGGGGGGATAAACAGCCCATAAATTACATCAGAGGCTCAGAGGGGAACTTTGGGTAGATCTCGAAGGACAGAGACAAAGGAGAGGGAAAATCAGGTGCTGTGGCTAGAAAGGAACTGGGAATTGCTGGTTAATTCAAAAACATAATAAGAAATTACCAAAGTTCAAGTTGTTCTTTGGGTTATTGTTTGAGGGGTTTTTTGGAGAGGGAGAGCTTTTCTTCCTCCAGCCACCTGCTCAGGACCTAGAAAATATTTCAAGAAGTTGAATACGTCTCCTTTTCCTCTTGAAAACTTCCATCCAGTTTTATTATTTGGGTAGGTAATACCACAAATACAGATGGCATTTACCCTTGCCTTGTCTCCTCCCAATCTGTTCTCTTTTCTGGGTTAATACCTTCTCCCACTCTGCTTTTCTATTTCAATGTAGTGTTTAAAAATAAAATGGCAGATTTCTCTTTGCTTTTCCTCTCTGTTTCTTCACATTTATATTTTGACTTTTTTACCTTTGGCTCACCTCATCTTCCTACATAGAAAGCTTTTTTTGTTTGTTTGTCAGATTCTTCTACATAACTTTTCCTCGAACTCAGAGAAAGCTCTGCTTAAAGAACAACTTTCATGCCTTTCAACCCAATTCATTTTCTCTTAGTACGTTTTACTCTTTATAATTTCAAGATTTATGATTTACAAACAGAACAGAAGAGAGGAGTTAAGGGAGACAAAAACAGGAGGGTGGGGAAAAATAAAATCCGTATTTTAGTTTGGGTTTCTGCCTAAAAGGATGACACTGGGTCCATTTTTCTCCAGTACAATGGAAGGTATTGAATTTGGAGATTCATGCATGAACTAAAAATTGGCAGGAAAAAAAACACTTTAGAGAAATTCAAAGCAAGTTCCTACAATGAAACTGTGTGGGGAGTGGGGGTGTCAGATTGAGCTTTAATAGAAAATTTTTCCTTAATTTTTTTTTTTTTTTTTTTTTAAAGTTTTTTTTTTAAAAACCCCCAA
>VXBS01005698.1:0-41471 GCA_013400255.1 Sitta europaea
ATTTTTTAAGAATCTAACAGGTACCAGTAAAGATACCTCTTTTGACTACACAGAGAGGAAACTAATCTGGATAGTTTAAATTTGATTTTTGATTTTTAGATGCATGAAAGACAAGGTGAATACTTATGTAGGATTTATAAAATGGGGTAAGATCTTTGGCAGACACAGAAACCCCATAGATATTATGTGAATCATCAGAAAACTGTGAATTTCTACCTGGTATGAGATGGTTAAATGTCTAAGAGCACATGAATCCAAAATACTTTTTATATAGCTGTGACTGCTACTGCAGTTTTCATTATAGTTCCTTTCACTTGCCTGAACAGATCTCTCATACCTGATTGACCATGTCCAGCTTTTGAACTAATTTTTTTCAAGAGAGGCTACAGAACAATTTTAATAACCTGTTAGATTAGAGAGTCGAGAGGGTTCATCAGAGACTTTGACCAGCAGCTGAGACCTTTTATACCAGTAACTGTAGCTTTATTTTAAAGGAGTGTGTGTAGGAAAAGCTTAGGCCTTTGGTCCACAATGAACTTCTTGTTTGTATAGGCATTATGAACAGTAGCTTTTATTATAGCATAGGATCTGTATGTCATTAGGATACTGTGAGACTTACTTTCTGTGCATGGCGTGACGTTGTGAAAGTTACCATGCAAAGCTCAGAGCTAGTTGGCAGAAAAACAAATACGAAGGGTTTGGAAAAAAGATAAATGATATCACTGAGGATACTGTGGTACATTTAGATTATGCTCAAGAAAATGCTGTGTGTGAATCCTTGGGAAGTGTGTAGGAAGATTGGATTGCAGTAAAATGTCTAAACCATGGATTTTTTCTGTTGAAAATTGTACCTATAGCATTTAATTGGGATGAACTAGGTAATGCAGTTGATTTATATCAATTAGAGTACCAAGGAGAAAGTAATAGCCTTTTCTCTTAGAATTGAGGTAGAAACCTAATATCTATGTCTAAAATAGGACAGAAGTGTTACACAATCTGAGCAAGTGTGTTGTCCTGTGGTGGAAAAGGAAATGGCTGTTGTTGACCTAATGAAATGTATAGTCCCCCTATGCAGTCTTATGCACTGGGCATTATTTAAACAGCACCTTCAAGAGAACTGTATATTTACAAACAAAGCTAATGGAATAGCATGTAATGGAGTAAGGTGTTCATAATTACAGTATTTGAGTAAATATGAAAGTTTAGTGCTGACTTGCTTATCTGTAATTTTGGTTCATAGCCATATGAAAAACTTTAAATAATTTCAAGTTCAATTCATGAAGGTGCCAGTTTTCATTTAACCTTGCAGTTTCAAATGGAAGGAGGGTAAACAAGGATACTATGGTGACTCCTGTTTTTTCTGTCTTAACATGTGAAGTAGAGGATGTCCTGAAGAGTGAATCTCAGCAAAATCAGTGATGTGCTGGTGAGAAAAAAAAATAAGGCAGGTTATAGGAGTCTCCACATCAAACACTGGCACAGTTCACTCAGACTTTTTGTTTAACATGTGCAGTTTGAGTACAGGTCAGTTCTGTTATATTAGATAATATCTAATATCATCCACTAGTATTTTCTTTCATTCAACATCATGGTTTTCAGCCTCCCACATTTGATTTGAAAAGTGAAGACAACTCAGTTTCAGGTCAGACTCAGAAACAAGTTCAAATGAATCTAAGAGGAACTAGAAATCAATACAATGGAATAATGTTTTCCATTGCTTTCTAAAAACGTGTTCTGTACCTGTTTTAGCCTGGCCTAGTGTTGTGCTTTCTGAACCCAATATAGTTGCTGTGTTGGATCTCCAGCCCTAGAAGAGGTAATGTTCAGAGTCTTATTTTAGAAGTCTGTTCAAAGTCATATTTCAGAAGCATGATTTTATTTAGCCTCGAAGTTGTACTATAGCCTATTTCCTTGGTCAAGACAGGCATGAATGCCTTAAAAGACATTTTTCCTGCATCTCTCCCTCATTGGAGATACTTAGAGCTGTTAGGGTTTGTGTAACTCCTTGCCTTCCTTCTCTTTGGGTAAGCGTGCTGTTTGAAGAGTTAGCAAACTGATTTAGGATGCTTAATTGTAGTTTTAGACCTAATCTGTACTTTCTGCCACTTAACTCAAAGTAGATGGCTTAGATGACAACTTCCATGCAGAAAGACGAAAATGACATTTTAACAATGCTTGCATTATGGAGGTCCTTTTGCCTAGGTAGCAACTGTTTTCACAGCAATTTCAAAAACCCTGCTATCAGTTTTGTTTCCAATTATTAGGACCTTTAGGAGTATGTACATTTTTTATTTTTTATATCAGTGTCATTGCTAAAAGTATGTGAGAAGAACAATAATTGGGTTTTGGTTTTTTGTTTTCTTTTTTTTTTTTTTCCCCTGCAGCACTGAAGAAGTGTTCCTGTTAACTCTCCATATTTTCAGTTTTTGAAGGATTGTGCTCCTTTGGGGTAGTTTGTTATGCTTTCCAGATGGTATTGTGACAAAGTTTGTTTTCCATTAGATGCTGATTTGAGGGCAGCAAATAGATTACATTGAGAAACAGAAGTTCCACTAGGCAAAACTGATGATAAAGCACTTTGCCCACTCCCTCAGTTAAACTGATTTGTATTTGGCTTTGCTTATTTTCTTATGCTTGTTTTGAAATACGCATGTATGTATTTTAAAACACGTGTAGATCACACGTAATGCCATGATCATGAAAACACCATAATTGTCCCTACTAAGAACGTTTTTCTTCACTATGAACCTTGTGCCATAAATAAAATAGATGAGGGAAGGACACACATGCTCAAAATAATCTAATTAATATCCTTCGTAGTAAATCTAAAATGCATTACTGGTGCAATGAGAGTTAGAAAAAAGTTACCACTTACTGAAAATATTATGAGTATTAGAAACAGTTAAAAATCTTTATGTAGGTGTGTAAAAATGAGCTTTCACATCCTCTGAACTGTAAAAAAACCCTATAGATACAGATGTAAAGAAGATACATTTTCATATATCAGCACAGAGCATGTAAAGTTTCTTTCAAGAGATTATGACAGTGCCTTGAAAAGATCATAACACATTAAAGTGGGAGTTAAGTAGGCCAGAGATTTCTGTTCATACAAAAGATGTGAAAAGTGTATGGGTACTGAGCTGAATAAACCTATTGCTGCTGGCTAGATTCTGCTGGCTTAGTTATAAACCTTCCACCTGTACTAGCTAGTTTCTGTAAGCTACTGAAATTCAAAGGGATGTATGTGCTCGCTTTTTATTGCTTTTGCTAAGGATATTGTAACTGAAAAATATCCTTACACAAATGAATTATGCTACGTTTGCAGTTCCATGCCTGAAGCAACTTCATTTTTACATTATGGAAACCAATGATTTTCAGTGTAACGATGAAAATATTAAGATGGCTGAACAACTTTAATTTAAACAAGTGCATTACCATTGTGCATTTCCCCCTCGCCTCACCTTGCTTCCTGTGTGCTGGCAAGCTTCTTAAAATGGTATATGGACATTGAAAGAATCATTTAATTAAAATTCTGTGGAGATCTTCTGTGGAGATTGCTTTCCCTGTTCTCTCATGTTGTATATGAATTCTCCTTTCCTTTTCTTCTAATTTATTTAAATGCCATCTGCTTCTGTATTTAAACCATAACATTTCCAGAATCAGGATCAGTTCTGTGAAGACTGCGATTTCTGTCGCTCTCTCTGATTCTTATCAGTAACACTTCTAACAAAGCTGTCCTCGTGAAGATGTATATTTGTCATAGTGATAGCACACTTCTGGAAGTGTATTAAGCTAAAACAACTCCCACTGTTCAGCTAAAAAATATGTTCCTTGTCATACGCTACTGCTCACTGAGATTAAACTTGGACAACATTTTAGTCTAGAAAAATCCAGTTGCTTTTTCTTCTTGGAGTGTTCGGCACTGCCGCACGTTGCTGTGCTTTTGTAAGTCCTGGGCAGTTGAATCCTGAAGTGGGTGGGAGCAGGAGGGAGGGGGATGGATGCACAAAAGAACTTAGAAATGTATTTTGGAGACCCTTGTCATAAGTTTCTGCAGCTATTGCTGTCTGGGGGGCTTAGATATATCTTTAGAAACTGTTTCTAAATAGTTCCTGAGTTTGTGTCTTTGTAATTGGTGTGGAACTCTGCAAGAATAGGGAACTTACCACTGGGATGGATCATGCCAGAAGAGCTCCTGATACGTATTTTATTTAGCAAGGGCTTTGGTCTATCACCACCACAATGACTCTAGGTTTCCTTTTGAAGTCACGTTGTAAAAGCACAGGTAATTTGACAGAACTTTAATTACACATGGCTCTTTATAATGTGACTCCCAAACAGTAACAGAGGTCAGTGCTTGAATTCCTCATAGGAAATTATGTGGGGTGTTTCCATGGTTGTTTTAGTAGCTAAGCACACTGTAATCACTGTGTACATGTAATGCATTTGCAAATGGAGAAACACCACAGTTCTGTTGTCCTATTTAGATACTCAGCAGAAGGCCAAAGAGTACTAAGAGGTGAGGGCAGGCAGATATTTTTTCTTGTCAGATGTATATAAAGTGTTCAGTTGTCAGATAGAATTTGAGTGTGCATTGAGATAGTAGGCAGCTGGAGCTTGCATCCTTTCATGGTTAAGTATTGATGATTCATGTGAGGGACATACAAGCGACTGAAATATTTCCTGCTTTAAAGTTGGGCTGAGAGGTGTTCTTCCTAGGATGCTAGTTCTCAGGTGTGGAATTATACAAAGCTTCACAAAACTGTCAGCCATAACTTAGATACATAGAAAAATGCATTAGATGTCTTTTCACCGGTAATGTAAAAATTAATTTGTAGGCAACTTTTCTCCATATTCTTGAAATGTTTTAAGCTTTGCGTCTCTCTTAAGGTAATCATAGACATGAATTTTAAGAAGAAGCAGGCTGTTACTCAGTAACCAACAGATGCATTAGAAATACAGTTTTATGCTTCATGCCATATCTCCAGGATTTTCTTTAGAAACCATACAACCGTTTCCAAGTGATTAAAAGGGTCAGAATTGTACAAGGTACGATTGATAACATAATGATCTTATGTAGCTCTTAATAAAACTTTCCAAAGAGAAGAATGTTGCCAAGTTATACTGAAGGCTATTTGAAATTTCTTTAAGTCATTCAGAGTAATAGTGAACAGAGAGCTTTCTGTAATGCTTGTATTGTATTTGGGGGCAGCTGGATGGACGTTCAGTCCAGAAAAATTCACTGTTTTATCTTTGTCAGTCTATTTATTGGAAAAAAACCCAAAAAACTGCTCGCACTTTGCAATCAAAATACAATTGCTGTGTGACAGCTTTGATGTGGAGTGTAAAATGGTCAAATCTCAGTACACAGCTGAAGGATAATTTAATGTTTCAATAGTGAAATGCAGAAAAATGCCATTACAAATGAATAAAATGTTATCTTAAACATTAAAAGCAAATCCTCCTACATGTAGCTCTAACCTCTTGAAATTTTTCATATACATGTCCGTGAATATTCCTGTTATATTAATCTGTCTGTCCAATCATATATCCTGGCTGTACTTTGATGCTAGGCCTATAAAGACTGTGAGAACTTGTATCTATAGATAAAATTCCAGTCAGCAGATGCCAGACTTTTATGGAGGCTCTCCCAAACTATAGTTCCTACCTTTCTTCTGTCATATGTAACAGGTATAAGTCTGATCATAGAAACAAGAAGTGTGCACCATGGGATAAGGAATCTGGGAACAGAGAGTCTTACAAGCGTGTGATGACTTTGGAAATGTGGATAATGAGAAGATTTGGTTTCTGCTGGTTTTTGCTGGTGTAGAGTTAATTTTCTTTTGGTGGCTGGTGTGGGGCTGTGTTTTGTATTTGTGCTGAACACAGTGTTCAGAACATAGGGATGTTTCTGCTATTGCTGGGCAGGGCTTACACAGACCCATGGCCTGTTGTACTTTCCATGCTGCCACACTGCTGAGGGGGCTGGGGGTGCCTGGGAGGTTGGGTGGAGACACACCCAGAACATGTCACCCCACGGGGTATTCCAGACCCTGTGACATCATGCTCAGTTATATAAAATGGGGGGAAGAAGGAGGAAGGGGGTGATGTTTGGAGTGATGGTGTTTGTCATCCCAGGTTGCTGTTACACCTGATGGGGCTCTCCTGGAGATGGCTGAACACCTGACTGCCCATGGGAAGTGATGAGTTTATTCCTTTCTGTGCTTTGACTGTGTGCACAGCCTCTGCTTTCCCTATTAAACTGTCTTTTATCTCAGCACATGTCTTCCAGCTTTTATTTTTCTGATTCTCTCCCTGATACCATTGGTGAGATACTCTGTGGTGCTTGGCTGTCGCTTGGGGTTAAACCACATCATTGTGGCAGATTTGAGGCTCTTATCTGTGTGTCCTGTGAAGAAGATGGGTCCTGTTCACTGAACAGTTGTCCCTCATTTCAGAAGTCTCATGATCTTTTTCTAGTTGCCTCTTCCACTTACAAATCATCACTGCAGCATCAGACCCAAGAAAGATTAGGCAAGAAGACTGTCCTACATGCAATTTTAATAAGGCATTAACTTCAGTGGTGTAAACTAGTTTTCTTTGGTTTGATTTTTTGGAGGTTATTTTTAACCAGCTCTTTCCAGAAAACTGTTTTTCAGGCTAGTCCCACAGTTCAGCTGCACTGCTGAGAAGCTGCTGCTGGCTGGGCTATCCAGAACTTGTTAAATCAGGTCTGCTGCCAGTATGCATGAAGCTATAACCCTGAAAGATTATAGTCACAGATGGTGCAGCAGCATAAAGCTAAGTGTAGCTTCAAAGTAACTTGTAACATTCTAGTGTATGTTGTGTGTGTTACCAAAATCAGGGACCTCAGCATCAGAAAGCCCCTGATTTCTGTCAGCAAAATAAAGGTGGCAGAATCAACCCACCTAGAGAGAGAACTGTCTTATACTCTATCACTAGCAGCTCATTTCCATTATTCAAGTAGTCTATAAGTAAAGTTGACACACACAGAAGCTGTAAAATTGTTTCCCTTCAATATTGATATTTAGGAAGAGGGCTTCTATAGAGAGGTAATAGGACTAGAGATAATATAAATGTCTCTCTTCATATCAAAACTTTTGACTTTATAAGCAATATATTTTGTATTTTGGAAGGTAATTCCATGCAGAACCAGTCTTTTGACAGCATATTCTTTGATCAGTTAGACTGGTGAGTTTCACTGAAACTCATTTTAACACTCCCAGCTGGGAATCTGCCTTTACTGCACATCCAGGATCAAGGCATTTTGACTTAGGGATTATGAACAAGTCCAGGTGGCACAGTGTTATTCCATCTTCGTGTGAAGTTGGAAATTCCTGGTAATGTTGCTATTGGTTCTTGGTATTAAAATGCAGAACCTCTCAGGTATATTTAAAAGCTTTTTTGAATGTCTTTTTCCATCTATCATCACCTACAAGGGATAATGCCTTTCTTCAAGTTGCTAAGACCTCATTTGTGATGCAGCTCTATATAGAACTGGATTTAGACAAACACCACGTGTTTCATTAAGACATTTTTCCTCTATCCTAATACTCTATCACCTTCTTCTTCCTTGAACTAAGCATGCTAGTGAAGGATGTGTCATAGAAAAGTAGTAAATTTTCATTTGTCGGTGTTGTTCCCTCAGTTCATGTTTATGATTCTTTTTGTCAGTAGCTCTGTGTCTCATGCTCTGATGGAAAAAATGCATGAGTGCATTCATCTCATATGGAGTTGCTTCTTTGTATGACTGACACTTTCCTAGAGGTGTGTGTGGGGTACTCCAGTAAAGGAAAGGCATCTTCCTCATCTCACAAAAAGCTGTTATAGGGGGCACATTTTCAAAAACATGTTGCATTTCTCTCAGCATGAATAGATTGTGTTTTTAGTACTACATATATTACAAAGCTGTACCAGTAAGGATTCTTTCTTTATTGTCTTAGCAGATTTAGTGAAAAATGAAACAGCAAATGCATACACTGGATTTTATAATAAAGAAATATTAGAGCCTTGGCTTACACTTTCCTTCATGCTGATCACTGTGTTTTACTTCAAAATCTAATCATAATATTTTCTCATTTTTGCTGTCTTGGGGAGGATTGACTGTATGGACTGAGTGCTGAGTATCATTATTATAGTGCTAATTGTCTTTGCTATCCTTTTCTGGTCTTTCTGCCATTTTAGGATGGCAGTGGCCTATGAGTCAAACTTTTCTCATTTGTACATTACACTTCTCTGTGGTATACTGTGTTTTCCATTTAGCAGGAAGCTGAAGCTGAATCCTGTATCTGATTGTTTAAAACTACCATCTGAGATTTACTTCAGGTTTGAAAATTATGTGTGCTCAAAATGTAATGAAATTTTAATGGGTTTTAGCAGCATATTAACATTTGTATTCTTTAAAAACAATTTTTTCTGTAACAGTTAAAATAGAGATGAAAAAGAATTTTTTTTCACTTTATGACATTTGGGATTATGGATTTACTTGGACTTTATCTTGAAAGTTTGGTTTGCAAGGTGGACTGAACAGTTGAATCTGTGCCTGCTAGCTTCTCTACAGTACTGTTAACTTCTGCGTCCCTGCCAACGTGATTGCGAAGGCAGTACAGTTGTAGTGCTTAACAGCGTATAAATAACCTTTTGTTTACCTTCTCTGCTCTTGAAATTGTTTTTATGTCCACTGGAGCTGTTCTAACATTGAACCCATCTCTCTGTCTTTAAACTCTATTACAGCAATCTTTGCTTGACATCTTCCTTTCTTGTTTTTATACATTGTGATGAGCATTGAGATGGGGAATCCCAGGTGCTGTTAGACTAGAAATTCAGTATGTAGTTGGAGAGCTGCCAGGAGCTGGGATGATTTGCAGATTTGAGAATCAATATGAGCTGCCTGACTTTACATGTGGGCTACCAACTGGTTGTCCTTGGTACTCAGTATGCATACTTGATTTATGTTTTAAATGGGATAGCTCCAAAATATATACTTTAAGAAGATAATTTCAGACATAAAGATAATGTTCTGCTTGATCTTAAAAGGTGATGCCTCATTTAGGCCTTGAGTTTATCATAAATGTGATTTAGAATGTTTTTAGTCAAGACATTTTGTTCAGTTGGATCAGACTTTATTGTCTTTCTTTATGTTTCTTGTAGATGTTGATGTAATTAACAAAAGTTAATTCCTTTTCCTTTCTTGTTTACTGTCCAAAGAAAAAAAATACTACAATTTTAGAAGGTGAAACTGGGGAGCTTTTGTAGGCTGTATTTATGTAGACAAAAAACTTGTTTTAAAACAGGAGTTTTGAATATACAATTAAGGTGTAGTGTATGATCAATGCACATGGGTTTGTGCTTAAATTTCCCATTACTGTGTACAAAAACTAAGTGAAACATATTGAGATCAGAGTACTTTAAATTTTTTTTTTGTGCTCATCACTATTGATTAATGTACCATGCTACTAACAGCACATTTATATATTGTGGGCTGCCTCAACTAGGCTGAAATCACATCAGCTATCATCAATCAAATATGGCTAGGCACAACCAGTGTTTGTATGGAGGCTGTCTTGTTGGGAACAAAGTCTTTTGATTCAGTTGATATTCTCCTTCTGACCAACTCAATTCTCCTTTTGCAATAGGATGAAATAAACCCAAAGAAATCCACCACCATGTCAGTGCCTTTAAGTAGTTGCCCATTTGGTGAGGTATAAATATGGATAGCAACATTTGGTGAAATTTCTCTGTAGTGTAAATTGTGTTTGTGTGTCAATGATTCTCCCACAACTAAAACCTCATTAAGCCAAAACCACTTCAGAATAATAATTGATTAAGTCAACACTGAAGTGCTGTAAAATCTGTCATGACTCATTATCCAACCTAAATGCTATAGTTCAGATAAAATATAATTTGTAGTCTTACTTTTTCTTTAGTGAAATATTGTCAGATGCCCAGAATTTCTGTATGTTGTCTCTTGAATATATATAGCATAGAATATGAAATGAGTCTTGTGTTGTACTATAAATGTCAGAGTAAATTACATGCTGTATATATTTTCATATGGTGATGGGTAAGGCTGGAAGAATATATTTGTGACCAGAAATATTTGACATTATGAAGTACAATGGCTGTGAGGTTACAGGTTTTATAAGCGCTTGAAAATTAGATTTATAAAAAGATTAAATGTTGCTAAAGGGATTTCCTGAAATATGCAACATTAGAGTATAGAGTGATCCAAACATGTTAGAAACAGTCCCACCAAATAATTATTGGAAAAAAAACCTTGTATTTTATGGTTAAAAATAATGCTAATAATTTTTTTTTCAAATAGCAGTAGATATTTTTGGAAGAAAGGTAGTTTTAAAATGTATCCAGTGGGGTTATTTTAGGCCTGTTAACTGGCCTGCCCTCAGTGGACACAGAAAATGGCTATTTTTTTCAGTAAAAGCATAATAAAAGAGGAAGAGTTGTGCAGCCCTATAGATTCAAATGAATAATTTGTCAATTGAAATTTCAATCCAGGCGCTATTTCAACAAGTAATTTTTAAATTTAAGTGCATGATTATATTTTGCTGACTCAGACCTAACATGTTTAAGTACCTCATTGCCCTGAACTTTTAAATACATAGCTGGGAGATGCTAACAGGTAATTTGTATCTGTAGTGGTATTAAATGTACAGAATATTTGGTAGCTAACAGATGTCAATATCAATGTACTTACAGAAGAAATGTTTAAAATTTGTATAATAAAATACAAGTGAAGAGAAAGTTGAACTGGATGCAATACATATATTTACTTGCAAGAGACTTTTGAACAAACATGTAAACTGACATTTTCAGCATTGACTGTGCTGAGGTTTATATTTCAGAAGAATGGAAAAAACTCAGGGGGTAAGTAATGGTTTGCAGTTGGCTACAGTAAGCTTTCATGGCAAAAATATGATCAGTACTTACAACAAATTTTCAAACACCTTTTTGTGATATCTGGTTGCAGAAGAAACCATTTTTCAATTTTCCTTCAATAGGAAAGAAGAATTTTGTAGAATATTTCACTTAATGGAAGGTGCTTCAGACAAAGTTTACTTTCAATTGTGTTTGATGGAATTTTTGATTTTCAGTCCTAGATTTTCAGTAAGTAATCCTTTCCTCTCAAATTTGTACCTGATTTCCTGCATTGCCTGCATGACAAGTAAACTGCAGATTATATTAAAGTCCATGTACAGTTTGTACAAAAGGTGTTCTTCTAATTGATATATCATACTGTTAGATTTCCAGGAGTACTAAAGTTCCTGCTGGCACATGGTACACTGGTTGGGGTCACTTTCTCACCTATCATCTGTCTCATTTGTACAGCACTTCAGTGTAGTATGGCTCTATACAACACTCTGCCTCAGGATTTTCCCATCCTGGAAATACAAATATCAGTAGCAAGAGTAACAGAACAGTAAGCCTTTTCATCATCACTTGGGTTTCCTAGAAATTACTGCCTTACCGACCAAATCTTAGGTTACTCAAATGTGAATTCAAATTAAAGAAAAAATCAGTTTGCTTTCCAGAAGAACTCTTCACTTGTGCTTTTGAATCCATGATCTCTTTTTGGGTGCACAAAACTGGGAAGTCTTCATTGTTGGGTCCTCTCAAACTTTATTTTTGTGTGTAATTACACCATACATTGACAGCTGCCAGAAAAGTCTGGATTATGAAGCAGCTTTGCCTGTTACTTCTTGTTCCCATTTTCCCCACACATGGGCCATTAAAATAGTTATTAAATATTGCTGTCAATCAGCTTGTTGGAATTACTCAGGTGAAAATAAGCTGCTAGGAAAGATTCTCCTGGACTCTGGGATCTTTCAAAATGATAAATGTTCAGTTTTTAAAAGATACATGAAAGGAGAAGACACTTTACATGAAATAATGAGTACCCATCCCTCCCAGTATCTTGTATATTAATATGAGGGAATATCTCATGAAAGAGTGCCCAGAATCACTTATTCAAAATGCAAAAGCAATGGACAAAAGTCAGCATTTCTTTAAACCAGATTTTTAATCATTGTGTCATTCTTTTTCAGACCGTTGTCTAAGAGTCAGAGTTTTCCTGTGATTGGTTTGTTCTCTTTTGCTTTCTGCCAACAAATTGATATTTTATGAACTTTCAGATGTTTTTCTCTGTATTCTTGTCATTTGTGTGCAAATACGTAAGTAGTTTGAGTAGCTAAGTTTCTGTTTGCCTTTACAAATGAGGCTGAGTCACCGGTTTTCAGTGTCTCTGGGTTAATTTTAAAGTAGTTGGAGAGATAAAGGAACACATTGTTACTGTTGCTAAAAAGTTGTTAATCGGGTAAGAATTGTTCTTGTTCTTGTTTCCCTCTCTATCTCTGAGATCTTTGTAAAGCTCATGTTGACAAGTAAGCAGTGAAAAAGTTTGTTGAGAAGAACAGGGCTGTAGTCCCATGAAGAACTAGCACACTGTAGTACTAGAGGCTTTAAGCCAAGTAAATTATGTAAAAAGAGACAGAATCATTTGCATTGACTTTTTATTGGCTGACAAAGCAAATTGTCTTTTCTATCATGTTGTGGAGAATTTACATTATTTGTTAAATGATTTCTAGAATAGAATAAAAGCATCTGGAGGAAATAATCACAGAGAAGAGCCCAAGGGATAATCTTCAGATACAGCAAAATAATTGGAGCTATATAGGTTGTTTGAAGCATAATTCCATGCCCAGAGGAGCCAATGGGAGAAATCTGAAATGGTTTCCACAGATATTGATTCAAAGATATCGATTTGAGCTGGCAGAAACAGGAAGCTAATTTCTTGCCCCTCTTCTCTATGTAAAGAGCTATATTGTGCTTTTATCAAGCAGTTTTATACACACAGAATTTCTTCTCAAGCTCTAATTCATCTCTTAATTCTAGGCTTTGGACCAAAGAATGTTTTCTGACCTTTCTTGGTTTCCTTTATGACTAGAAACAATCTTTATTGCAAGGAAGCACTACATAAATCCCTAGAAAGAAGCTGTTTCTTTTTTGTAGGTTGTTTCCTCCTGTATCAAAACCACGGGGCAAGACTCTCAAGACAGCAGAGTCTCTGTGCAATAGTGGAATGAATAAATGTCTTTTTCTGAGAGTAGATCCACACTCTGATGGGAGGCTCTGGTGGATGGGCTTCCTAAACCAGTCATGTTGTTCATGTGAAGGAGGTTTATTACACCTTTGTGTTTTAGACAGGCTTGCAGTGTTTCAAATATGCAGTGCCTGGTGGGCTACTGAGAGAGGGACTAGTTTTTGCTTTAAATGTTATTGAAGACAGAATTCGAAATGTGGGGAGACCATATGGCTCAGGGCAGAAAACTTCTTCAAATTTCACTGAATCCTTGTGCACTAAAAATCTGTCTCCAGATTTAAGTTTGCAGACTGGTAGCTGTGAATTTGTATTCCCTTCTGGACTGGAGAAGAAGCTTGTGGATTTCAGCATGGCCTATAAGTAAATACATAGAAATCTGTCTGCAGCATAGGTCTTCTGCTAATCATGTGTTCGTGTCAAGTTGTGTTGCAAACAGTCAACACTCTCCTCACTGCTTCAAGGCAAGGGGGCTGAACTTTACCCCTGGGTTTTTGTAGGAGACTGTCAGCAAGGCTTTTCTTGGTTTCAGATAGTTAGGCAGCACTACCTTTTCTTTCATGGCATCACCTGCATGTTCTGGCAACAGGCTGATCTGAGGAAGTGACAACAAGAATGGCATTACAGCAGCATGATTATTTGGTAGCCTTTTGTGTTTCTGGAACTGGGGGGGACAAAGCCAATGATGTGTACTGTACATCACTGTTGTTGTTGCTCAGTTATCCCACTCATGAGTGAATCAGCATTTCTAGAAGGAGATTCTTTGGTCAAATATTGTGTTATATGGGGAAGTGCTGAATGAGTGAGTAGGTTCCTCCTCCTAGCTGACACTTCATTCTGAACATTAAGGAGTATATTTGCTTCAGAGTGGTGTCCTTTTGGAAGACAGCAAGGAAAGGAATTGAATAAAAGGCAAAACTAGAGTTTACTTTGGATATTGATATTTCACTTCTGTGGTGCTTGTGTAAGCATCCCAAGCTCTCTCTCAGGAGTGAGGGGACTTATTTTTTCTCCATCTTCATTGTGGGAAATGTCAAGTGATAGAAACATGTTTTAGTCATATTTCTGTCTGCTTTCCATGTGTTCTTCCATAGCTTACATGTGGTGTGTGTATGCTGGTTGATTTGTGGATCAGACTCCTCAAAATCAAAGCTGTTATGTTTTGTACTGTACCTTAACAGAAACACACAGAACTGTTCTTTTGGTGTCAGGTTTCTGAAAGGGCTAAAAATGTCTTCAGTTAACTCTTGCTTGGCACACAAGTGGTATTGGCATCCTTCGAGAAAGTGGCCAAGAAATAAACACTGGCAAACAGAAATAATTATATGTCTCTGGGTGCCACTAATTGCTTTTTTCTCACTGCAATCTGAGATTTCTTCTAAAATGGCGTTGGACAACAGCCCCAGAAAGATAACTTGTACACCTGCTGTAAATATTTTCACAGTAGTAAAAAGTCTTGTGGTGAGACCACCCTGAACAGGAGAAAATGCAGCGTTTGTTGGAGCCAAGTTGAGAGAATGCATCATGTAGTTGGGAACAATGCCTGGAAAAGAACCTCCTTAGTTGTTGCACCCAGTCCTACTTTTGTGTTTGACAGCCAGCTATAAGAGCAACTCATTAAACTCCAGTTTAAATTTGTCTAGAGTCTTGCGATTCCAATATTACTACCAGAAAATGTTCTGAATTCAGAATTTCTTGACAGAAGTTCATATCATGAAGTCTGAATTCTGGTTGTGGCCAAATGCTTCATTTTGCACTGCTTTTTGTAAGAAAATTATGACGTTAATTTTAAAGCCTGCCATATAGAACATTAAGTATACAGTTTTTTGTTTCTTCCACAGTGAATGTATCCTGACTTGGTAAAGGAAGGAGTGAACTGTCTTTTAACAAATAGCTGTGTCCTTCTTGGACTTGATAGATTTTGTTGGTCTATAAGGAGTAGACAGAAGGGAAAGTGTGCAAGTAGGAAAGACTGAACCTAGACCTTATGTGTAGTTCATTGCTTTGAAAGAAAGCATTTTGACTTTTTGCCATACCTTAGGCTTGGAGCAGAAAGGAGAAACAAGTCAGAGAAAAAGGTTTCATTGTAATCAAGGGCAAGTCTGACAGTTTAGGCATGACATGGTAACCTGTTTCCTCTTAGGACCCCTAGCTTACTTTGCAAAACATGAAGGATGTGAAATCCGGATGCCTTTGTTTTGGCACTTATGTTAGATGCCACTACAGAGGTCCAGAAGTAACAGATGGATTATCTTGTTTCTATTTTGTGGGATACTGTCATGTGGCTATTATTTCTCTTTTTCAAGTTGTCACTTCTATGTCTTTCCCAAATCCACTCAGTTTCTTTCAGCTTTGTGTATTGATAGGGGCCATGCCTAGCTGTGTTCCTTCCCAGACAGTTCTTTTCCAGAGTTGGGTCTTAGAAAATCCACACTGTTTCTGGGGATGTGGATTAATTTGTAAAACCTGGTGTTTCCAGTTCTCATCAAGGCCAGAGCCTTGCAGGTCTTGTGAAAAGTAAGAGTCAGATGAATAAAAGCATTCATTTACAGTAGATTATCTGAGACTTTTCGAGATATTGCTCTATCGCATAATACACCTGCTGATTGACAGGGATGGAAGGGCAGAAGGGAGAGAGAGGCTAACAAATGAGAAAAAGGATCAGGTTGTACTGTAGGCTTTTTACAGCTGTTCATTCTCAGTGGTTCTACTTACTGAAGCATTTGGGTAAAGTAAGGTACAAGAGTTACACAGTTACCGGAGGGGATGAGAGATTGTGTTTTCTAATTCTGGGTGCAAAGTCAGCTTAAGATATTTTTTAAGATATCATTGTACGCTTCCAGACAGGATTAAGATCAGTTCATCTCAAAATTACTCTCATCCCAAAGGGACTTGTTACCTCCATAGTTGCTCTCAGTAAAAAAGCCGTGTTGCCTTTTGTGTGGGTCCTCTGTATCTTTCTCAAAAATAAGAGACTAATGTGTTTCAATCCGTGTCAGGCTATGAATATGGAATTGTTTAGTCTTCAGTGGAATGAGTCTTATGCCATGTAGAAAATAACTTGTTGAAAGTTCACTTGTTGGTCCAGAACTGTTTGGGTGTCACCTCTCACATTGGCACTACCAAAGCAGGATATGCCAAGAAGATAGGTGAAGGTACTAAATTTCTTCCTGCCTGGATTGATTCATACAAATAAGAGTTTTTCTGGAAGATGTAGAAGTGAAAGAGACTGAAAAGTGAAGAATTGCAATTACAGATCTTGGTCATAGGAGAAAAAACGTGTCCTCTTGTTTGGACTTGTTTCTGGTCTGGGGTAGGTGAAGGAGATAGGGTGAAAATAACAGTTTGTGGTTGTAAAAACTACTGGTTTACTAATTAAATAATGCCATGTGGTAGAAACTTCTAAAGCTGGTTGAAGTTCACAGTTCTTCCTTCTCTTCAAATTATCATGCTTTTTGTTTAAACTGCAAGCTGCTGTTTGTGTTTAGGACATGAGTATGTTTGCTTCACTTTAACTCAATTTAGGGCTGATTTAAAAATAACTAGTTCACTTCAATATGCTTCCTATTGCTTGTAATGCTTCTTAAAAGTGGAGTATTGGAGTACTCTATTAACTAAATACCCTACTTCCAAATCCAAATGCATAAGAAGAAGCTGCTTCTCCCCTTATATATGGCATTGAATAATTTTTTATTCATTGATTTGGAGAAGTGTCCTCCAGTGATAATGGGGAAAGTATTTGCCTTGTGCCTGGTAATGTGTGTTATGTGAACGTCTGCACACCAGAGTATACACAGTCATTCTCTGTGATTTCTGTAAGATACATACAAAAATAAGTGTAATATAATAGAAATGTGAATGTGTAGGAGAGTGAGACAGAGAAAGACAGATCTGCAGTGCTGGAACAGAGGCAGAACTCATATTGTGGAATGCCCTAGGGACCTGATTGTATCAGTTTACATTTCCTAGGCCTGTTTTGCAGAAAAAACAACTATTTTCTATTTTTTTAAAAACTGTAAATGTAAGTCTTTTTTCTTTGGCTTATGAATTAGCATTGTTGACCAAGTACTCATGAGTTACCTCCAGGTTGTTGCTGTAAGTTGAAAGCCACTGGCAATTTTGTTTGTTAGAGGATGAAACTGTTTAAGAGAAAAGAAAGAAGAAAGGAAGGGAGAGGGGGAAAAATAAAGGGTTTCCTAGGGGGTTGTTTTAAAATGCTATCTCCTTGCTTTGCACCTGCTGAGAAATTAGAATTTAAGCTTGCCTGAGTTCCCTATGGCTACTTGCTGTCAGTGCCTGTTTTGGCAACCTCTGAGCAAAAAGCATGAAACAGCTTTGATTTTCTTTCTTCTCTCCTTCTTCCTGTCTGTTGCTTCACTCTGGATCATGAGGTGTGCCAGCTTCCTTGTGCTGGGAGTGAGATCAAGCAGAGGCTCTTCCATAAGTGCTGACAGTGTCCGAGACCCCTGTAATTGGCATTATCTGCAGTGTCCCAGATATCAGCCAAGGATCAATGCAAACAGCACGGAGCAACACTTGGAGCTTTTGCACTGGTAGGAGTGAGTTTCTGAGAAAAGAAGCCTGGTCTTGCAAGCAAGGCATTAAGAGCATTAGTGTTCTTTGAGGCTGTATCTCTCTGAAATCAGTTTTAGGGTTACAGTAATGCAACCAGTGCTATGTAATTTTTCCCAGCATATACCACTCTAGGACTAAATGTCAGCTAAAGGTATAAATGTATAGAAAAGGCTGGTACATGTACACTTCAGACTAAAGGGAGAGAAAATATTTGATCTTTCATTTTTTATTAACTAACCTATTTTCCACCAAAGCTGAGGCAGAACAGGTGTGGCCAGTTCAAGGATTCTGCCTTCCCTGGGAACAGTGCCAGTGACTCGAGAGTATGGGAGATATGACACTTACTTCGTTAGCTGCATACTCATGATTTTGAAGTGTGATTATGAAATTCTTCCTATGACACATGAATTTAAAGTGTTTATTTCATTCTAACTGCCATTGTTGCAAAAGTGAAGGTTTCTGTCCTGGTTATAGAAATTAGAAAGCTAGCTGATATGCTACCTATTAAAAGTTTATAAAGCTGTATTACATAAACACAGCTCTCCAAATTTGGCTGTATGTTTCAGTAGTGAAGGCTGATTTTTTTTCACCTGTTGAAACATTTCATCCTGAATTTTCTTTTTAAAGTAGGCAAAAACAGTAACATGCTTTTTTATTTCTTTGTTTTCAGGAGAAAAGGAAGCTAGCAACAAAGAAAAGTGTATTTCACAATACTGAAATGATTTAGATGAGAATTATTCTGAGAGGTCGAATTTAAAATTAAAAATTTCTGTCTTTCTCTCTTTTGTCTAGTCTCCCTATCTTTATCCAAAACAGTTTGGCTTTGAGAGTACAAAATACATTATTAAGGGTTTTTTTCACTGAGTGTTTGTTAAAGAGAAGGATAAAACTGTAAATGAATTCATGCAGAACTACAGTTCGTTAAGTCCTGTAAGGCACACTGCTACCTCAGATGCTCATCAATTGTGGTAGGAGATTGGTTTGAAATAGATAGAAGAAAATACTTTTTAAGAGTTTTTAGTGAAGTGCAGGGAAGAACTTTTGATTAATTTGCTCCAGTAAGGGATTGGATGGAAGTTGCCACCTTTCTATCAGTTTCTGAAACTGATACTGTGGTTATTAAAATTTGAATTTTTAGTATTTTCAGGGTACACTAGCATCTTCTGTCATTGACTTTGCTACTTCCTGTTGCAATGGATGTTGAAATGTCACCTTTTACATATTTGTTTATCTCTGGCTGTAACTGCTGGATATACTTGTGAAATAAAAAGCAAATGAACAGCTCTTGCATTTTCCAAAACTGTCATGCTAAAATAAATCATAAGCATAATTTGGGAAACTTGTCAGACTGTAATTAGGATTAGTTTTATTGAAGACTGTGTTGTGGTGGTTACTAAGCAAAAGATAGAACATAATTAATGACAGCCACTTCAAGTCACCTTGTGTTATATGTCTTTTAACTCTTGATCTATTGGTGCAAAATTACAGTAAGGTGGCAGTGTGTGCCAATTCAGCATATTTGGGTGAGCCATTCAATCACCTCAAACGTATTTCCTATTTGGGCTGGCAGACACAGCTTTGCATCAAGTGGCAAGGGAAGATAGATGTAGTCTGGAACTGTACAGAAGAATGATGCTTCAGGTATGTTCTAAGTTGTTTCTCCTGAGCATTTTACTGCTTTTAGCAGCATTATCTTTTGTCATATACCTATAAAGAATCTTGACATAATCAAGAAAAAACATATTGCAGCAGATCTGCTCTTCTAGACACATTCTATTGCAAGCAAGATCAGTGGTCCTGCTTCAGCCAAACTAACAATCAGACTCCTGCAAATTCAGTCAGTAGTGTGCTGAAAACAATGTGGACCTGAACAGAGCATGAAGTTTAGGAAGTAGCAGGTTATTACAATTTTATGTTGACATTAAGTGTGTTACCTTCAATCTCAGATCTGAGCACAGGGATATATATATATATATATATATATATATATATATATGGATAGTTTTCTGATATACAGTGCTGGTGGAGAGGGAGCGATACAAAATTACCAGACTTGCAATAAAACAATTGAAAAAAAGAATCTGGTCACCTTCAATTGCAGATGACTACTTAATAGTAATTTTGTTCAGAAGCTACAAAATACTTCCCAACTGCTTGCAGTATCCTTAAAACCTTTAGAACAAAAGATAAATGCCTCAAAAGTTGCAAAGAAAACAGGGGAGACGAAGAGGCCTAAACTTGCATTGTACTTGGAAATATGTTAAACAGAATTTCCTATATGAGCCTGGTAAGCTGATCATGTATCACTGCATAGATGTATATAGTATAGGTATGGACCTGTACCACTGTGACCTAGGGGAAAGTTTCTGGCATGTCAGTGTGAGGCACTAACAGAGTGTCAAAAAGGTAGAATTGCTGATTCTGCATAAGAAAGGCTGCTAAAGAGAGTCTTTCTGGTCTTTGATTACATGTACCCAAAGGAATTTCAAGGATTGATGACACAACTACTTTTCTTTCTTGGGGGGGGTCACACGAGATTCAGTTCTCTCTTCAATTTTTCTTTACTCCCTTCCAGCATCCAAACACAGAAAATTGCAAATGTACCTAAGGATATGAAAGGCAGTAATGTAATATAATCAGAAAGAAGATAAAGAGTTTTGATCAAGAGGGAGGGAGACATCATTACAGTACTAGGAGAGGAGACAAGTTAACAAATATAATGAGCCAGAAGTGGTATGCTGAATTGAAAGTGAGAGTTATGTGGAGGCCAGAATGCCTAGATTTTCGCCAGGCCAAGTCGTTACAGGGATTCATGTGCCTGGAGACGTGCTCTCTAAACTGTGATTTCAACAGTACTTTTGTGAATCAGATTGCATGCTGATGCAAGTCAATTCTCTCACTATGGAAAAACATTTCAAGAGCTGAAATCTCTAGGAATGACACTTTGCTAATGCCAGAAGGACTAATAACCTATAGGCTAAGTAGCAGAATTCTGTGATAACTTTTGTTATGAAGGTTCCTTGTCTTTCTTCATTAGTTGCTAGAATAAATTTCTATAATTATAGATTTCTAAGTATTGCATACAATTGCGTACAGTTAATTCATTGTGTTTGGACATTTGTTTTCATTGAAGCTATTTTTTTACAAAAAACAGTTTCTATTTTATTACAAAAATGAACTTAAAATGTTTATTATTTTATTACAAAAGATAGTTAATATAAAATTATGAGAGACTCATTTTATGTCTGTGGAAAAAGATGAGTATCTAGAATGTTAAATACCAAATGGAAGGATGTGCTCTTCTAGATACTCAAGTGATGGCTGGGATTTTTCATCCTTTGTCTGATGCTTCTAAAGTTTTCTGTTGGTTACTTCAAGTACTGAAGTTTGAAAGGACAGGTAATAATCATGTACGTTGTCACTTTGTCAAGCATGGTACTCAGTTCACAGAAATTTATATTGTCACTGGAGCACTGAATCGTTACTAGTAAATGGAAGAGCAGTTCCTTGTGCAGCATATAGCTGCAGTAAGAGAAAAGTGTCTTTTAATAAACATGTTTCTTTTTTTCTTACTGGCAGGATAGCTGATATTATTGAAGCCCCTAGTAATTTGTCTCTGTAGATGACTGTCTTTGGTCATCATTGCCATACCCTCAAGCCGAACATCAAGTTGAGCTCCCAGTCAGTACAGACAGGAAGGAATGTACTGAAATTATGTACAGTAATGCAAAGTACAGTACCATTCCTGTTACCTTTGAAGAAGAATGCACTGTACTTATTTTAAACAGTTTTTGAAGCTTTAAAGAAGAATAATTTGGGATTGGAATATCCATAAAGAACTAGTAACAGCTGTGGATTTTTACTCCAGCTAGCCAGAGGAGATTAAGCACCTTTGAAGTTGTTAAATAAAACCACTCTTGCTTGTTTTAGCTCTGTTTGAAATACTGATGGGGAGGGATCAGTGTTTACTAAGAGAGAACAAAACTGGGTTAAGGAGTAAAAGATGTTGAGAAGTATCAAAATATTAGCATGAACAAGCAAACCAAATTGGCCTCTTACAGAAATACCTGTAATGTGGCTTCCATCAAGTAAAATCATGAGATAAGGAGACAATTCTTCCAAATTGCTAAGGTTTAATTTAAACCGGTAGATTTTTTAATGCTTGCACCAAAAAAGAATCCCTCAGTTCTTCTTTGTTTTTCTTCAGCCTCGTCTGCATCTTTCATTTGCATTCTCAGATGCCAGTAGAACACTAGACTTTGATCTTTCTCATAATTAATAATTTGCTTTAAGCAAGTCCTTAGTCCTTTTGAATCTGAACCAGCATCTGATTTATATTGTTCCAGAACTGAAGAGGGACCAGGAGCCACGTGTAAACACTGTTTCATCCAGGCTGTTTTGTAGCCTGTCTTTTAGGTGGAAAAGATCATGACTTCAGTGTCAAGGAGAGCTTGCTTCATAGATTTTGGTGTGAATTTTGCATACTTTCAGTGGAAATGATTTGATGACTTGGTGTCCTGACTTACTAGGTTCACTGCTGGAGTGCAATGGTCCTCTGCATAAGATTATTAAGATTTTTAAGAATGCTGTGTGGTGCATATTGAATTAGCTGTGTACTCTGTGTTGATAGGAGTCAGAACAAAAAGACCTAAATTTAGGGACTATTAGATTCTGCTTCCATACTAGGCATTCTTTTTTGCCTTTCATTATACTGAAGATCTAGCAATTTATTCTCTTTCTTTTGGCAGACATTACAATACTTACTTTGTGCAAGTTATTCTTACATTTTCTGAAAAGAAAAGCCTGTATGCTCAGTCATGGTCTACATCAAATATTACCGATGCAGCAAAATCTTTAATTGGATTTTTACTTTTAAGAGGAATGATCAGAAATTGTTTTTTCTGTAAATAATAATGAAGCAAGATGGTATGGGAAAATTATGATTCTAACAGCGAAGAGTCATCGTAATAGAAACATTTTAAAATGAGACCTGAATTATCTTAATGTAAATTATTCATCAGTTATCAAGTTTCGATGAGGTTTGTGAACCTAACTTTGTTATGGCTCTTTAATATAACTTTAATATAACTTTAATGTTTAAATCTGTGATGCAGAGAATGGAATTCTACTCAGGGAAACCATTCTGATTTCTGTATAATTGGAAAAGTTTATATAATCAGTGGGCTAGTAGTATTGAGAGCAGACATCTATCTGGATGACGTTGTTCTATCACGGTATAACATGGGGCATAAACAAGATTGGACAAATAGTGCCATTTCAGGAGAAGAACATGCTGTGTCTGTTTTGGTACCTTTCTTGCTGCCAGGGGCTGATCAGGAAGGTTCTTGGCTTTTGTACCTGACAGATACAATTGATTGTACTGAATTTCTGTCTGCTTTATATTCACTTTATTCAAACTTCTTTTTATGGTTTCTTTTGCTTGTTCAGTTTAACTGCTGTTTTTCCTTCAACATCTTTGATGCTCATGTGGTCATTCGGTTCTCTGTGTCACTGCATTTAGTGTATATAGTTTGCTCTCAAATACAACTGCACCATGTAAAGCTGTTTCATAGAATCATAGAATTGTTAATGTTGGAAAAGACCTTTAAGATCATCAAATCCAACTGTTAAACCAGCACTGCTATGTGCACCATTAATCTGTGTCCCTAAGTGTCACATCCACCCAATTCTTTGAATACTTCTATGGCAAATAATGCCATCATTTCCCTGGGCAGCCTGTTCCACTTGCCTGATTGCACTTTCAGAGAAGAATTTTTCCTAATACCCTATCTAAACTTCCCCTTGCAACTCAAGACCATTTCCTCTTGTCCTGATGCATGTTACTAGGGAGAGGAGACCAAGTAGTTGTAGAGAGGAGTGAGGTTTCTCCTGAGCCTCCTTTTCTTCAGAGTAAACAATCCCAGCTCCCTCAGCTGCCTCTCATCAGACTTGTGCTCCAGACCCTTCCCCAGCTCTGTTGCCCTTCTCTGGACACACTCCAGCACCTCAATGTCCTTTATGTAGTGAGGAGCCCAAAACTGGAACACAGGACTGGAGGTGCAGCCCCAGCAGTGCTGAGTACAAGGGACAGTCACTGCCCTGGTGGTGCTGGCCTCACTGTTGCTGATACAGGCCAGGGTCCCATTTGCCTTCTTGACCACCCAGGCACACTCTGGCTCATGGTCCATTGCTGTCGACCAGCACCCCCAGATCCTTTTCTGTCCAATTTCCAGCCACTCCACCCCAAGCCTGTAGCACTGCATGTGGTTATTGTGACCTAAGTGTCCAGCATGGAATTTAAATCTCATACAGTTGGCTGTGGCGTAGTGATCCAGCCTGTCCACATCCCTCTGCAGAGCCTTCCTACCCTCCTGCAAATCAACACTCCTGCTGAACTTAGTGTCAACTGTGAATTTACTGAGGGTGGACTCAATCCACTTGTCTAGATTGTCAATGAAGATGTTAAACAGAACTGGCCCAAATACTGAGTGCTGTGAAGCACCACTGGTGACAGACCATTGGCTGAGTATGTCTCCATTCACCACCATGTCCTGAGCTTGTCCATCCAGACATTTTTTTACCCAGTGAACAGCACATCCATCCAAGCCATGAGCAGTCAGCTGGTCCAGCTGAATGCTGTGGGAAATGAAGTCAAAGGCTTTACTGATGTCCATGTAGAAAATATCCACAGCTTTTCCCTCATCACTATGTAGGTCACCTTGTCAAAGGACATCAGGTTAGTCCTGCCCTTCAATGATTTTCAAGCTATAGTTTCCCAAGGCGTTATTAATTTCCAGAGTTCTTGAGAATTTCTCTGCAGCAATTCTGGCTACTTAAAGTTCTAAAAGGCAGAGTACATGGACATCTATGGTGTTAACATCTCTAGTAACTGAATAATTGCTGAAGTGAGTTATTTTAACACCTCATGAGCCTTCAGCTCATTCAGTTCTTTACTAGCTGAGCAGTGCATGGGCTTTTCCACAGCTTTTCTGTTTCTTCTAGTTCTGTGCGATGAAGATGCACAGAACCTTACTGGAATAAGTCTGAGGAATTGCAGATGTGTCTTAGCAAGGTATTTTCACTTGCTCCCTCTTTATCCTCTCAAAATGTTTCTCCTGTTTTTATTCATAGTCCCTGTGAGAACATTTCCTCAGCTTCTCAGCCCTTACTTACTGTCTCAGGCAAACCTTTCATTTGTTTGTCTTGTTTCTCAGTTTGTGTTTCTCATCTGTTTCAACTTTATCTCTCAAGCCTTCTGGTGATATTTTTCAGTTTTTCCCACTGTGTTTTTTGGTACTCTGAGACAGGATCTTTCAGTTCCTTCAGCATTGTATCTTCTTTCTTTTCAGAAGTAATCCCATCTTTCACTAGCTTAAGATAGTGTTCTTTTGGTTTTCAAAGCTACCTTCTTAGCTTTGGTCATCAGCCTGCAATTTCTGAAATGCAAAATATGTGGAGAAAAAGTATATGGACTTCTTTGTCTGCAGTCTTTCTGGCTGCTGAGTACTGAAAACAGTTATTTCATTTTGCCATGACAAAAGTTCTCTGTTTACTCTAGAGTAGTATTCTAAGGAAAACATGGACACTAATAGAAAAGCATTTTACAGGAAATTGTATTAGTAAAAGTGTACAAAATGCTGTTGTTTAAAACATATTTTTAATCAGATTTCAGCGTAAAGTGCTCACTTTTAAACTAAGATTGTAAGTTGGAATGGATTTGTGGAGGCCTGGTTGATCTTTATTCTATTTTGTTAATTTAAATTTGAGGTAATATTCAAACTGTTTGACAGAGTCTTTAAGAATGACAAACTACTAAACTTGGAAAGATAATCTGCTAAATGCCAGGGAGCACAGAGATTGTGGTGTCTCAGTCCTTAGAGATATTCAAAAGCCATGTGGATACAGTCTTAGGTAACTGACTCTGTGTCCCTCCTTGAGCAGGGGGCTTGGACAAGATAGCCTCTGGAAGTGCTTCCAGTCCCAACCATTGTGTGAGTCTGTTAGAGGACTGCCCTGATGCTGTGTTAAAGGTGCTTCAGGAATTTAGCTTTATGTTTTCTGTCATCGTGTTTCTAAATTGGCTGTGGGATTCCAGGAAGATCTCTTTATCTCAGTTCTTTTTGCCTTTTCAGACTTCTACAATGTCTGTAAACAGGATTTCTCAACTGCTGTAGTGATTACAGTAGTTGCTGATTAAAACCCCCCTCTATCTGGCACAAATTTGGTCACATAATCCATTATTCCAGGGAATCTCAGTGTCTCTTCTGTTGACTAGACATGATGTTAATGCTAATGCTGTTCCTGTACTCTGCCTTCATGTCTCCTTGCACTAACAGCTCTCTGTACTTCCACTACAATACTTCCATATATGTCCTTTATGCTTTCTTTTTGATGAGTGTTTGGTTTTAACTTGGCCTTTTCCTAATCTTTCCAAAGTTGTTGAATGCCTCTTACTGCTCTCTCTTCCTGTTTTTTCCCATAGGAAATGTTACTCTGTAAAACTTGATACCCTGTCTGCGCCATCATAAGATGAATGCATAACCTTTTCAATTGCATCTGTCTGCTTTTTGCATATTCATCTAACACAATGATATCTATGGCCTCTCAAAATACTTCCTTTTGTAGGCAGTAAAAAAAGTTTCAATTTTACACAGGTTCTTCCTTGTGCAAAAGCAAGGGAAGACATATCTACTTTATGTTTTCTTACTTGTTATATCCTGCAGTTGTCTTACTCTTCTCTTAACTGTGGGAACAGTGAGGCTGCAGTTGGGTTCAGTTGCTGCAAGCCCACTGTTATCCCAAAGTGGTTTGTTACTGGTGTGTTTGGGAATATTGGTCTCAGCAGTCAGCAGTGAGCTCGGTACATTGTATTTATTTAGATCTTTGGATAATGCAAGTAAAGACTGGTACAGAATGTAAACTCCGGTGGAGGTCACATTAGACACTGAAAAAATGCAAATGAATTACTAAAGTGAGAGGAAAATGTTATCCCCCACTGAACTAATAAGCTGCTTACCAGCCAGTTTAGCAGGGAAGATTTTTTTAGTCTAATAAAAAGATATTTGCATATCTAAGGAAGTGAACAAGTGCTGTTAAGAAAAATGGACAGACTGTATCTGAAAAATGGAGGGAACAGAAGGAATGAGGATGAAAGATGTAAGTCTGTTTAGATCCTAGGAACATTTCAAAGCCTGTTGTGATTTAACTGACGAAGGAATATGAAGATCTCAAAGGGAATGAAGGCATGCACCTGAAAATACTCAGTGAAAAGTTCATCTCTTGCAGATGAATTCTCAGACCAGAACTTGTGAATATTTTTTTGATGATTTGGAAAATATGAAACATAAGGTGGCACAAGGACCTGAGCTGTGATTACCTCCTTGTCAGTGCCAGCTCAATATGGATGTAGGTATGGATCAGTGTAGCTACATTAAACGTAGATTTTGACTGTTTGGTAGTAACTTTAGTAAGCAATCAGCAGTGTTGTCAGTTTTGAAAGTTATTGATAAAATATATGACTGATTTTTTTACCTGAATTTGGCTTAAATATAATTTAAGGGAACTAACAAGGCATACTTAATATTAAAGTATAGCAATACCATACCCTGGGCATTTGTGTATCATAAAAGTACAAAGGAAATACTAATAGGAGTAAGTGTTGCTGTCATCATCCCTTTGTCAGAATAGTCATCCCGTTGGTGGAATGGAGAGCTGTAATCCATCACCTTTTCAGAATTTCTTCCCCCACTCTGATGAGGACTGTTGCTTGTCCAGACTGTCACTGTGTGTGCAGCTCCACATGTTCTGGTTGATTTTCTATCTTGCATTTATTTTCTGGTGAGATATTGGATTATCAGTCTTACTGTCTGTGTCAGAGATATGACTGATCTCGGTGAACTTTGTTCGGGACTAGATGGCTCCTTTTGTTTGCCAGGCTCTGCTTTTTCTTTTTTTTTCTGCGGAAGTCAGGAGTCTGTTCCTGAAATACTTGTTCCAGGACTGTCCCAATCTCTTTTGTTGGCAGCTCTGGTTACCTCCTTGAAAAACTTAAGTAGTACAGTTAATTTGGTATCAGTCACCAGTCTCTCTTTAGTATGTTGCTTTTCTTTTGTAACTTCAGAAAACAAATATTTCTTTCTAGCGTATTTTATTTTTACAGTTCGCAGTATTACATTTCTGTGACAGATTTTCATGTTTGGGTTCTATTCTCTGAGTTAATTGAAACTATTAAACACTTGAAGTATGTCTGGAATTACAACTGTCAGAAATAAGGCTACTTTCTAATTACTGTCTTTTTCATCACTAGTATCAGTTGCTTCCAGGTGCAGAACGAAGCACCATTTTCAACTCTTCCCGTTGTTTTTCATGCTCAGAGAGATTTTCAGCTCTGGTGAAGGTTTCAGCTATTCTGCTTTTCCATCTTGCTAATTTCTTTGATTTCTTTTAATTACTTCCCCCTCTCCCTCAGATAACCATGTGGGGTTGAGTCTGGGTCCAGATGCTTAAAAAAGGACCCTCCTTATTAGAGGAAATGTTACTGCCTGCCTCTGCATAACAGGGTGTGTACTAAGTGCCCATCACTCAGTCCTCCTGCGGCAGGAAAGTGAAGTTTCTTGGTGGTTCAAATCTTGGTGGTGCATTTTACTATGGGAAATACAGGGTAACTCTGCAGAGGCATGATTTTTTTCTGTCACAGTCTTGTCTACCTGCTTTTCAGCTGTGATTTTTTTTGCCTATCATGAGTAGCTGCACAGCACATGGTTGGCAGGCTGTGCCCATGCTGATAGGTAACAGAGTGAAGTAGTAAATTCACTTAGTTAAATCTAAATCTTAGGAAATTTAAATGCATCAAGAAGTTCACCTTGGACTTCGTATTCTGATCCAGCAGAGTGTAATTTGAGCATCTTGTGAACATGGATTCTGTGACAAGACTTAGTTTACATGGTTGCATCCTTAAGTATGAGTGGAAAGGAATCTGAACTTGCATGAGGACAAAGTGAGTCCTCTGTTATTTGTGTTTCTTTAGAATTCAAGATGATGGGTTTTTATTGTGATATGTCATAGAAAGATACAAATTCTTATATTAAAATAATTTAATAAACAAAGTGATGAAGGAATTACTATTTTTAGTGTTAAGATATTAAAGTTTTAACCTGATCTACTATATCAAGGATTTTTATAAGAATGTAAGATTTTTTTTCTAGGACTTAGGATACACAGCAAGATCTAAAAACAGTATATCAGGAGCTATCCAGTACAGTCCATTTGTATTTCTTCATCTTATTCTGGAACAGAAGATACAGTCCCCACAAAAACATTCCCTTCAGATGTAGTGAATATGATTAGGTACATTTTAATTTTATCTCCAGGTGAAATATAAGATACTGCTAGTGCTAAATAACTGCCTATCTTTCCAAAATTCCTATTTCTACTTTCCCTGTTAAACTGGAAACTTTCCCTGTTAAACTGCCCATCATCTGTGAATGTGATCTCAATTTAAAGCAAACATAAAAGAGGTAAAAACTCTTGGTATGTATAGAGTGTTGTACTTATGAAGACATTTATCTCTTTATTACTGTGATTCAAATCAGTTTAATGTGTGCCACATGAAAAAAAATACTTTATCGCATTACTACTCTTAAGTAGAATGGAGTTCTGGAGTTTTCTGTGTACCTGCACCTTGATTTTGCAGCAAAGAGAAGGAATATGGCAGTGGCACTTGATCATTTTCTTTGCAGCAGCATTCGTACTGATAGTACTCAGTAATCAGTGTCGTGTTGTTTTCAGCATAGAATCCTCATGCTCTATTAACTCTGGTGGTAGGAAAATGGCTGTTGGCAATTTTCCATCATGTCAGTGCATGTAGTATTTACGTTAGAAACAGTATTTATGAAGGCAACAAAAGTATTTCTTGTTTTTTTTTCTCTCTTCAGATATTTTAGTTTTGAGAGCTGGAATGTATTTCTCTGTCTGTTGTTTATATACTGTAGAGGATGCAAATACAGTAGTACCCCTGTTACCTGGAGTAACAGGAACCTGAGCTCATTTCAGTCTGTGTTCTGGTTTGAGCCATACAGCTCCTTCTTTGAATTCCCACACAGGGCTGAAACTGAGGAAAAAAGTTTATATTTATAAAGAAACTTCGTGAAAGATTTTTTTTTCCTTGTTTAATACTGTGCAGCAATTCATAATGATCTGTCCAGGTATTATTTTAAAAGAAAGGCATTGTTCCTGTACAGATCGATACAACCAGGATGATGCACAATTCATCCTCAATGGGTGATTGCATTCATTTTTCATTTTAACATTGACTCATTTGATATACTTTGAAATAACAAAGCAATGATCTATGGACTGGGGGTATCAAAATTGAAAGAAATTTAATAATATGCATGTCAAATAAAATCAACAGATTTCTATTTTATTTTATTAAACTATAAACTAGCTTTCACCCAGTGTCAAGGCTCAGTTGCTTGAAAGCATAGAAAAGTTTTTCTTTCTGTTTTCTGCATATTTTCCCTCCTTACTCTCCCAGCTTTCTCTTCCACATTTTTTTCCCATCTTGGATCCTTTCATATTCACATGGCATTTAACATCTGCTATATGTATCAAACACTCTGAGAATCCATCCATTGTTTATGTCAGTTAATGTTAAGCCATACTTTGTACAATAATAAGAAGCAATAAAAAACACAACAATAAACTGCTGTGTGGTAGTGATTTCTCCTCAGGGTCTGCAACAAGCTGTTTCATTTGACCAGAGTAAGAGCAAACAATTTTAGACCTTTGCATTAACTCTGCAGGCAGCGTCCATGTGGGTTGTTAAGTGTCAGGCTTACAGAAGGGTGGTGGTGGTATGGTCCTGGAGATAAAAACTGTTGGGTGCCAGAGTAAGCATTTGGCTGAACAGAAATGTTAATTGAAGATTTCCTGTGGGGGGGGTCATCCAGCTTATTTGTGGCTTCTGTCCATTTGAATACTTTATATGTTCTAAGATAAGACAGAAGAATACTATTTAGTTTAAAGACAGTTAATTTAGGGTATTTAGGTCCTAACTGCCAAAAGTGAAATAATGAATCGATCTAGTTTTCAGGAAATTATGCACTTTGTATTTTCTGAAAATAGGGTGTTTCAAAGTGTCTCAAGGCAAACATTGGCTTGAGAGAGCTTTTACCAACCCTGGGATATTTGGATTTTTTGGTGTGTCATCCTATTGTATGGTTCCCCCACCTGCTTCTTCCCACTCCCCCATATATTTTTAAGGGAATAGAAGGATATAAGGAAGTCACGTGGTTTACAAGGAAAAACTTCTTTGACATATACTAATCAAACAGTGCAGAAAAAAAATCAGCAGCTAATTTAGGTATTTCTTATAAGTTCCATTATCAGTAGTTCTTTTTCAGTAGAAAATTTTGATATTTCTTACAATAACTACTGTTTGACTTCATGTTTTTTAATGAGATCTGTGACTTTTTGTATTTGGCTTGTTCTTAAAATCAGCATAAATCATGAAATGGTATTGTGCTACAGAAAAGCATCTTCTGCTTAGTAAAACAAATACTTTGATTAAGGAATCTGAATGGCAGAAATATACACCCTTCTGGTAAACAGTTTTGTTTTTTTTTCCTATTGGTACAGTAGCATTTATTTAGGAAATTGCACAAGACCTTTGGAATCAATAAAGCTATTGATTGCATTATGCAGTACTAAGAAAGGGCAAAAAACATACTTTTGGTATGACATAAAAAAACTGATACTAGCCCATGCTTCTGCTTAATTTGTTGAATTTGTTGTCAAAAAAGTGGAAATCCTGGGAGCAAGATACCTGCACCAATATCCTGAAGAAAGCTCCTGAAGAAATGAATGAAAATAACATTGTGAGAGGCACATAGATAAATTAAAATTATTTTTGTAGTGTCATTTTTATAATAAAAGTAGGGATTATAAGGGAAAAACATGGAGTTCATGGAGCATCAGTTTATCCCTGCATGCCTCCTGTGTTTATTAAAGAAAATATATGTGTAAAGATGCTTGACAGAAAATTCTTGTCTCTCACTCTGTGTTCTCATTTACAGCTTGCAAAACATTTGCGGTGTTTCAGGGGTCTCAGATATTTATTTGGGAGACTTCTCATGTATGCTAGCAGAAAATCTGCAGAAATAATTCGTGTGTTGTTACTGTGACACAGAGAGGGAACACAGTAACAGACACACAACAGGCTTTCAGACAGAGAAGAAGAAAAGAACTCTCTCATTTATTGTTGACCTCGTACATACAAGTTTCTGGACAGTGATCAGAGATTGGACAGAGAAGTTCCCACCTCTCCATCTCCACTGGTCACTTGAGAAGTCCATCAGGTGATATCTTTTCACAAAGAAATGCAAACATGGTCCTTGTTTATCTTACAATTCATGAGAACTGACTCCATTATACTAAAACAAATCAGAAGGCTTATTTTCAGGGACAACAGTATGTTTAGTTTTTTTTTCCCCTTAGTGCTTTTTAACTTCCATCATGAGTATTAGAAATTTAATACTGTCTTATGTTCTGGAGTATCTAGCCCTTGGTTACATTACAACCAGCAGCTAAAACAAATAAGATTGCAGTACATAATGTTAGTAAATGTGGATGTCTGTTGGTGTTTATTCACACACTCATTTTTATACGTATAGTGGTGAGCATGTGTGTATGTTGTACCAATATCCTTGTCTGACTTCAAATGGGGGTGGTTAAATATAGTGGAATCACAGTGCTTGATGATGCTTTGATGTTTGCAAAAGAGTAGGACAGCAAAGGGGGGAAAAGGCCACACAGATTCATGGTACTCTGCATGAGAGAGCTTTGTGATGGTGCATTTAATCTTTTTCTGTTCTAACCTTGCTCTCTCATTTAAAGTAAGAGTGATGTTCCCACTTTGTGCTTTGGGAATGTAATGGTTTTTAGCAGAACCTAGAAGATACTATGACTTAGTGGCAAAGATTGAAAAACAGTATCATTTGTGCAAATTGCACAGATACTAAGCTCACAGAGGATAAAAAACCCCATCAAATATGTATTTTATTTGTGACCAACTTAGGTGAGAAATTGCTAATTTTTATTTTGCACTATGATGATAACTTGATAATGTCAGAGGATTATAATTTGATGTAAGCTTGCATAATTATGATGCTTTAATTAAATGTTTGGAAATAAAACAAGCTATTGAGCTATGTAAAAGTTTTGTAACCTAATTTCTTTTTCACGAAAGTCACACAAACATAGATTTTTAAAAATCCCAAATGCTGTCCTTGTATTCAATAATTGTACAGTATAGCATGTTAGTGTGAAGCTCCAGCACATTTTTGTCTTGTGATTGTATTTTAGCCATATAATTTTTACTTGTTAGTCATGAATTTAGTCTCTGTGAAGGCCAGGAGGTGGAAACCCTTTATTATTCCAGAACTACATGGGACTCTGCACTGCTGTATCAGGAAATCTCAAGTAACAGTTTTATGACGCATGAGGATATTATTCTCTGCAAGCAATAACACATTTCTATTTCCCCAGCAATATCCACATAATCAAACATTCACAAGTGCTTTACAAAGAATTTAATTAAATAATGTGCAGAGCGACTGGATGCAGCATGTACACAAGCTGTTATATATTCAGTAGTTCCCATTTTGCAGTTGGTGCAGACACTTTCATGCAGTAATATATGTGAATGATATTTCCATCAAATTGTGCATTATCACTCCTCCCTTTGTACCTTACTCCTTAAAAATGGCACTAAAACCTTAACAGATGTCACCTCCAGGATCACAGGATACCTTGCTCAGGGCTCTAATGGTGTGATAAACAGGGAAATACAAATTCTCATGTTGAGACTTGAGCATCACACATTGTTCCTCTGAAACCAAGCGTTTATTACTCCCCAGAGAAAGATATAGATTATTGTGTCTTTTACCATAAAACTAGACGTGTTTGGAATTTTATTTAAAGGTAGTAGAAATTTTTTAAGCTATCAAAGACCAGCCACTGAAAAATTAGCATTGAGCCTTGGATATTCAGAATTTAGATGTAGACAATAAGAAGCAAAACATTTTTTTTTTTTTTTTTTGTGATGGTGAGTATTTTCTGAAACTATTCTGTCAGTCAGTGGAGATTAAGAAAGGCTCTTTGGCTTTATAGTGTGGGGTATCAGACCCTGTACTAGAAAATGGTAGTGTGTTCATATTCACTCAACATTATTGGTATGCTCATGTCACCTGCAGGGATTATCATTCTGGAAACTGACAGGGTTATCTAATATGTTTTGTTTTCTCTCTTCAGAAAAGCCCTTTCAGCAGTAGCCAGTGCGTGAAAGGACTTTTCAGTCTTGCAGAGAAACGGGGCTGTGTTGGATGAAAGTGATTTAAAATATCCCTCTGTGGTTGCCTACCTGCAAGGCAGTTATCTGTCCATCAGATTGGAAGGTTTTCTTGGTGTGTCAGTGCTGTAAAGTATCAGTCCAAACTAGCAAAGCAATACCGATGACACAAATAGTGAAAGACAGCCTATAATTATCCTGTAAATGTGTTTAGTGTGACCTTACTCTTGTTTTCCAGTTCCACAAGAGTTATTCCAGTTTATTACTGCATGACACTGACAAAATCTATCCATTTTGACTGGAAAGAAAGACTAAAAACTACAAATGAACCCAAAGGAGAATAAAGAGATGAAAGAATCAGTGAAAAATAGGGCCCTGGTTTTACTTTTGTGCTGGTTCTGTTGTGTTTGAAGGGAAATGCTGAAAACTTAATTGGGGTAAATAAGAACAGTATTCGTCTTCTGAAGACACCTTTTGGAGGAAAGTTTAATTGGTGTAGAAGTTATGGCATTCTTTACAAGTTGAGAATGGGAGAGATCCCTGTTTAATGTTAATGAAAACTTGCCATTAACTTCAATGATTCCACCTGGTAATGTTTGTGTCTTTTTTTTTTTCCCATCCCTATTCCTTCTTTGTATAGCAGACAGGAGCTTTTCATTTTGCATGTCATTTATAACAAATTGCAGTTATTCTAAAAGACTCATACAGTTCAAGCTTCAACAAAAGGAGAAAAGGAAAGCATGCAGTTTTGAATTTACTCACATGCTTAATTTTGAACACCATGTTTTGGATTTTTACATTATTTTCTTTAATTAGGCTCATGTTCTAGTGTTTGCTTTTCTATAAAATATTTATTCTTTAGCATTTGAAGTGTGTCTCTGTGCTTTGGATATTTTCTGCATGTATTTGGAAGTAGCTGCTAGACTTGCCTTGAATTCACTGGGAGGCTGGTATTTTTTTGCTTCTTGAAGCAGGCCCTTTTTAGGAATGCCAGAATATACCCAAATTCTCATTTCCCAGTATTTCAGTGGCAACTTCTTATGAATCTTGGAGTAGAGCTCCAGCAGTCTGTTTGTTCTTCAAGCCAAAATAGACAAACCTAGGAGAGGTGTAAGTGCTGTAATACAATTTAGAGTACTATTTAGAATAATTAGGTCAGAATTTCTCTTGTTCATGTTAGGAAGTCACTCAGTGGAAGACCACCTAGACAGAACTGTGTTAAGTGCCAATGGACTAGCTTTGGAAGTAGAAGTAGTAGGGGAAAATGAGAGAGGAGTGTGGCATCCAGGCTAATTACTTGAGAAGCCAGGCTAATTAGTTTGACTAGAGGGAGCACCATGCTGATGTCACATGGTAACTTCCAAAATACTGTCTGATTTGTACATGGGTTGTACTGGGCTTCTAATAGACAAACAAGTTGTTTCTGGGCTCTTTGAGATGTTTTTTGCCCTGAAGCAGAATTGTGTATTGGTTCGTTCCCTATGGAAATTTACTGTAATTTTAGATTTCTTTCCAGACTGGTAGTCAATTTAGTTCCTTTTCAGGCTTCTTCAGTAAGATTTTTCTAAGACATGTGTTGTAGTATTGAGTTGTTCAACTCATGCCACTGGGAGATATTGCTTGGTCCTTTTATTTTTTCACTTGATGAAGGACTGTCCCATCTTGTTCCTAATATTTTCTCACTTACTGAGTACAAAACTGAAATAAAGTTCCTTAAATTGCAAACAGTTCCGTTGTTCCAGCTGGCAGGGCTGAGAGATGGCTGTCAGCAGTCTTGCTCCCAGATGATACACTGTGCTAGCAGCAGTGCACACTGGAAGATGCCTTATTTAGTAAGAACTGGGGATTCTGAACAGTTTTTCATTTTTCTTGGTGTTATGAAACAGTATTTCTTCAGTGCACCCCTAAATGTCAGTCATTACATGCAGTTTGATGTGTAAGATGTTCATAAAGGAGTTGCTTTAATGAAAAGATAAAAAATACTTGTAGCAAGAGTCTGTGTTACTGTGCTGATATGGTATAGTAAACATGAGAAGCAGTATCAAACACAGAAATAAATCAAGGTGTTGTAAATAAGGTGGATTCTGTATCGAAAGCTTCATTAGGAATAGTAAATACAGTATTACATCAATAACATGGTAATCATTTGTGAGAAGATAGTGGCATAAGATAAAAATTAATATTTTATTAATGTTTCCTAAGAAATATTACTGGAGAGTGTTTTTTTTTGTTTGATTTTTTTTTTCCTTTGTGTATGTTATTTAAAATGCTTTTAGTAATGATTTATAGTCCTTCTTAAAGTAGCTCTTCATCATAGTAGCCCCCACAAGGAGTTAACATATTTTTTCTATTTCTAGATCTGTTGGCTGTGCCTAAGCATCCGTATGCTGCTATGGAAAACTGGGGGCTGAGTGTTTTCGTGGAGCAAAGGATACTGCTAGATCCAAGCATTTCTTCTATTTTATACCTACTGGATGTCACCATGGTCATTGTACATGAGCTATGTCATCAGGTATTAAAGGTGTTCACGTATCTGATCTTAATGTCAGAAACCATGTGCTCCTTTTCAGAACTGAAAATGAATTTGTATCATACATATGGATGGTTGTGATTTCTATTGTTAACAGGAATCCATATAACACAGAGGTCTGTAAGACACATCCCTACAATACAGAAACTGTGAAGTCTCAAAATGAGGATAGAAGAGAAAACTGGTAGCAATGAACAACTTCCCTGTTGTCTGTAGCAGTGTATTCTGTGTGTTTGTGTCAGTGTATTGGTTACTGGTATGTAGAATAAACATGTTGATAGCAGATTCTTGCTAAGTTTCATGTTCATGTAAAAAAATATTTCGGCTGAAGTCAGTTTGGTAGTAGTCTTTGTCTTCTGTCTTATAGACACATATCCATTTTCTTTTTCTGTTCATTTTTTTTCCTAGTTTGGTATTGACTCTCTCTGTTCACTAATGGTGGATAAGTGAGTCTTTATGTGTACAGAAACTACTGTGTCAATAGGAAAACTTAAAATAATAGACCTGTATTACAATTTATTTTACGTTTTTCCCATCTTATCTCAAACTAAACGCATTACAAGTGTTAGTAATATTGAATTGGATGCAAATGTTACTAAAGAAATTTGCTACAGGGGCAGGAAACGCTTTCTTACACTCATAAGAGGCATAATCATAGCCTTCAGGTTAAAATGAATGAAATCCTACTGTGTAATCACCATGGCTTACATCTGTGACTTTACACAGTGTTCTTTAAAGGCAATGCAAATTCTTAACACTTTCTGCAAATAAAAAGTGCCATGTAAAAGGGAACCATTGTAATGGCGTTCTGGCAGATGAACCTGAAAATAATGTTTGGTTCATGTTTGTATTTCACATTAAACTGGTTGATGAACATGAAGTCCTCAACTAAAACATGAAAATTTTATTCAGGGTTACTGCTGGTTTGAGCTTGGTACTATCATCTGATTTTGTTATAAGCTCTTCACTGTGCAGTACAATAGAGTAGTACACAGTTCAGCTAAAAAATTACAGTGCCTTAGGAGTCATGTGTGGAAAACATACATTAGGTCATCAAGTCCCAGCTCCTGTGAGTATTAGATTTTTCCACATGATGTGTTTGTAGTGCTGGATTCAGTGCTCTTGATTACAGGGTTATATGGCTGCCCTTAAAACCTTCTGATTAAATTTGATAGTAAGGAACTTTTTCCAAGTGTTCAGCTTAAGTCTTGGTCTTTCTGAAGTCGTTTGATTACTTCCAGATATTCTTTGCACTGCTTTGATAGTTTCCTCTGCTTCCAGAGCAATTTGTACTTCAGATGTGGGCAATTACCACATCAGTAACTGGGCAAGTTTGTTTATTTGATTCTTATAGACACTGAAGCCTTTTTACATTGTTCTGGGAATTTTAGAGGATCATGAAGCAGGCAAAAACTATAGCTGAATTTATTTTAGTGTAGAAATAGGATCATTAAGTGTGTTTAAGTGAACTTAACATTGCAGATGAGGAGGCTTACTTGATGTCCATGTTGATATTACTTCCTGTGTCGTTTGCTTAATTAAATGTAACTTCCTCTATACCTGTTGCTGTTGTTTCTGTTTCAGTGCCATGCAGATTAGGTCTTTGGTCAGCTGCTTAACTGGATAGCTAGACAAGATAGAAAAAAGTCAAGTTAAAGAAGCATTATTTCTACTTTTTGGAGGCAGAATTGAGTCACACAGAATATGGATTTACCCGCAAGTAAAGTTTAAAGGGAGAAACACTCAAAAAAATATAACCTAAAAGACACTGTCTAGCACCTCCATCACATTGTCTTTATTTAGCCCTTTTTTTCTGCCTTTATCTTACCATACTCAGAAGCCCCTCAAGGAACTCTAAACAAAACTATCTTAGCTGAAAAGGTACTGAACTGAGACCAAGTTGGGTCCAGGATCTCTTGCCTCTGCTGTTTGTTATTTATTCACTGGATTTTCATTGTCTTTTGCTGTGCATCATATCACCTGTTAGTCTGTGGTGACACATGAATATTCTCCCGTTCACTCATCTTTACACAGAGAATAACAAAAATTAACCAAAATCTCTCTGGTGCAAGGAAAACTAGAATCCACATCTCTGCATGTAGTAAACTGGTCTGTATGATGTGTTACTTAGAGTAAAACAACAATTGATTTGCTAATGTTGTTTACAAGATTAGAGAAATCAGGTTAATATTAAAAATCCAGATTGTTGCCTTTAGATTTGACTGTTTAAAAGAAACCTGCTCTGTATTAATGCTTGAGCGCAGTGCTCAGGACAGATAGAAAAAGAGAGAGAGGACAAATTCAGTGGGTGCTAAAATACAAGTAAAAAACATGTTAGAAAGGATTTCATGTCCAGTTTCTTCCCAGCTGACTTTTCATGTTTGACCAGGTATTTTAGGTGGACGTTTTAGGAGAGATGCATGAAAGTTACTTCTGTAGTTTTGGTTCAGTAGTTTTGTGGGGTGCTATTTTTTGATATTTCAGCTTGAGTATTCTTTCAAAATATTTTGTTTAATTAAAAAAAAGCCCTGATCATACGAGTGTTTTGGCATAAAAGCTCATCCTTTGAGCTCCAAACCATGAGTTGGTCAAAACACATGTATTTCTACCAGCTTAATTTGATAGTTTGAAATAATTACTGTAATTTATTAAAATAATTCTGTTAAGGTATTAGTCAGTTTAATTTGTGTGTCATATATCAGTTCCACCTATAGCCTTTGAAGAAAGAGGAATTTGAATTTATGCATCATGATTTTTTGTGATCGTTTTCCCACCTGAGCACAAAACTTAGTGTGACAGATTGGGTTACAGAGGCATGAAAGCAGAAGGAAAATTAAGAACTTCTAAAGCATCATTAAAAAAAATCTGTAAAAAAAATATAGAAAAGAATGTCCTTTCAGCATATCTGTAAATTAATTTCTGCATTATCAGGTTGAACATAATACCTGAGGTAGATGAGAAGTTTATGTGATCAATACATTTCAAAATGAAGTGATGATCTTCACTGCAGGCAGATAGAGCCTATAGTCAAATACACAAATAAATAAATAATTACTTAAAGAAATTAAATGCTTTACTTACAGTTTTCCTTTGAGACATGTAACACCTAGGAAGATAATAGCACCTTTCTGCTGGAAAATTTGGCTTTCTTGCTTACAGCCTCTGGGTACTGCTTTGTCTCTGACATCCATAACTCCCTCTGATACTGTTCAAAGGTACTTAAGCAAATTCCCTACATTGTCATATTGATAACACATACTGGTTTAATGCCTTCAAAACATTTCTTTCTTTAGGTGGATAATTAAACAAATCATTTTAATTGTATAATTAATAAATGAACGCAGAAAACTCACAAAGGAGAAGAAATTCTCTTTTGTAACACAATAAATTAATGTTACTAATTCAAATTACAGAATTAGGTATTATGAACTTTACAGCCTTTATTTTTTTAAAATCTCTCTAGTCATAGTTCAAGATGACAATTTTACCACTGGTTTCATATTTGTTCAGTAGTACTCCTGCAATTCAGGAAATAAACTCTATGCTGTTATGTTTAGTCATTAGAAATCATTTAAGTAACCTACACTAGTGTGAGTTTAACTTCCATACTCCTTGGTATACGAAAGTTGTATTCATTTCATTGTTTCAAATTCTGAAAATGCATATGAATATATTTCCAGCATTTCTTTGTCTTTTCAGTTAAATGTTCTTAAGATCAGGATCTGTGTTTAGTGGCCCTGTAGAGAGTTAATTTATTGATAGCCTTCAACTATATTATGCATACTGAGTGTGCATTAAGTTCAGCTTCACATAGTGTGTGAATATGACTTCTATCAACCTCATCTTTTCTCTCTAAATTCTTAAGCTGACTGTCAGTGGTATTCATTGCCATGTTTTTTTTTAATTTTTTTTCAGTTGAATTCTATTAGCTGAACCTTATGTGGCTGTCTGGTAATCTTCCAGCTGGTCTGGTCTTTGCTTGCTAGTCTGCTCTTTGAAGCTCTAGTGTTCACATCACTACGGATCCTCAGTGCAGCATTGATCCTTCTGTGGTGTCATTCTCACTCCACAAAGACATGCACAGAAGTGACATCTTTCATTCGGGTCCCAGACAAAGCCTTCAAACAAGCCAGCTGACTTGGAATCAAACTGCTTATGGGCCAAATCTGCCTTCATGCATTCCTCAATCTCATTGCAGTTCAGCATCAGTTCCTCTGCTCTGACATGAGTCTTTCCCTCTGAAACACTTAATTGCTGCTTCCCCTCTGTATTTTTAGTGCTTACACATGTGTCATAGTTCCAGTTTGAAACTAAGCAGAAATACCAATTATGTATAGGGAATTTAGGTTTGCCAAGTTTAGACTCCTCCTGCCTGACTTGCCAAAATACGTAGTGGGTCTATTCTCTACTGTGAGATAGGATTAGGAAAAAATAACAAAGCAAGCCTGAACTTAAGAGGATACAAAGAACAACTTTATTAACAGGACAACAACAAAAAAAGGAATTAGAAATTAGAACACCCTTTTTCTTCTCTCCCCACAAATTTTTCTCTTTCCAACGATGTACAGAACAACAACTTAGAAAAATCTCAGTCAGTTTTCCACTTCCACAGATAGTCTTTCTTTAGTTCATTTAGAGAGAAAAGTATTCTTTGCTAATGCTATGGAAAGCTCCCCACAAGAAAAGAACTCCCGTGGCTTCATTTCCTCACAAACCCCAGCTGCCTGAGATCTGCCTTTGTGAAGTCTTTCCCATCTTTCACGTTTTTTTCTCACAACTGTGTTTTCAGTCCATGTCAGCTTATTGGGGTGCTATTTTAAGGATGAGCTGTTCCAG
The DNA here is from genome assembly GCA_013400255.1 of Sitta europaea. Taxonomy (NCBI): domain Eukaryota; kingdom Metazoa; phylum Chordata; class Aves; order Passeriformes; family Sittidae; genus Sitta; species Sitta europaea. The sequence goes on from VXBS01005698.1 coordinate 41,425, forward strand.
CATCCTTTCACTCATCTCTGGAACAGAGGTCTTCCCCTTTTATCCCC
>VXBS01005698.1:41627-61675 GCA_013400255.1 Sitta europaea
CAGCTCCTCTGGTGCCCATACAGGCGCTGTCCCCAGGCTCAGCCGCTCCCGATGCCGACACAGCCTCAGGCCAGCGTGGTTTGGTGTTCGCCTGGAACCAAAGCTCTGCAGGTTCTGCTGCTCCTTTGCCCTGCCGGTGTCCCGGTGGGTTCCTCGGTGAGGGCTCTCAGCCGCTCCCGCCCCTCCAGCAGCGGAGAATCCCGGCCGTGCCCAGCCGCACCCGGCCCGCTGTTGCGTTCCTCAAACGCCCGAAGACAAAGAGAGCAACTCCCGCGCCTCCCTGTCCTTAGAGGTGCATTCACAAAGGCGTATCCACCCTTTTCATTGGTTAAATCTTGTGTCAGTATCAGAAACTGGCTCCCTAGAACCAGGCACATGACCACAGGAAAGGTCCAAGTTATCTCTGTTGATTATAACTAATTTTTGTAAATACTAAGAGAAAACTGGTAGATAATGTTACTTAAAGTTTTGGTATTTGTGTGGCAGAAAAGAGGCTACAGAGAGTAAGTAACAGGTTTGCATAACACTGGTGGTGTTTCTGTTCTTACCACTGGTGTAACATTATTCAGGTTACACATTAGAATCGTTAAAATAATTTAAATAATCATTCAAATAGAGTCATCCTTCAGCAGATGAATATATGACATCTGGTTTCCTATGAATTCTTGTCGTCATCTGTCTTCCAATGATCATCCCAGCTCTGTGTGTAATCCTTCTGACACCTACATGTCCTGAGGTCTTAGTGAACAGAGTATGTAATGGTTGTGTTCTTGCCTTGCCTTCAGCTCAGACCCTTTTCCTCTTTTCAGTTGACAATCTTTATTTACATGTGGAGTTTATGGAATTTAGTTATTCTTGAGATTTCTGTCTTTCTTGCTTCATTAGATTGAAGTTAGTGGGGATGTTGAAGAACCAGCTGGAGGAAGGAAATGGGAAAGGCAGGCAGCTCAAATAGGGTTCCTTTGCATATACACAGATGGGTTTCAGATACCTCCGCTTCTGGTTGCTGTTTGTGAAAACTGCAGATGTCCTTTAAGTTGTGTATGAAATTTCCTATGCCTTCATGGGTATCTCACATACCCTAATACTAGGGTATGTGACACTAGGGTAATACTTCTCTAAATGGCATCAACTACCTGTTTTTAGGCGAGTCCCACCCACAAAGAGTTGGGATTGTTTTGTAAAGCTGCTTTCTTTGAGAAACCTGCCAAGGAGAGGAGCATCAGTAGTATTGTAAGTCTTAGTGGGCAGAGAGTGGGGGGGATGTAATGCTAAAATTTAGGTTTGGGGTGGAGAATGTGTTCCCATTGAATATTTTTCAGTATTCACACTATACATTATAAAGTTTCCATGTAATGGATCAGATTACTTGAGTTGGAAGCCTTTTTCTGTCCAGTGTGTGTTAGTCTGATAAACCTAGGTGAGCATCTACTTCAGAGAGCTAAAGTTGACGCTGTGAATACTGTTCTCAACGCTTCTTTTGCCCCTCTTGTTATTTTCTAATGTTTTACTTAATTGTGAATCCTGTAATGTTGAATTAATTAGCACAGGACAAATGCTGTTAGTAGGTTTCAGTGCATGGTAACTATTACTGTTCTTTAATACAGGTGGAGAATGTGTTTGTCTAGGTGAAATATATGCAAATGTGGTTTCCTAAGGGTTGTTAAAGTTGTTCATTTGAACCTTTTGCTTTTCCAGTGGTTTGGTGATCTTGTGACTCCAGTTTGGTGGGAGGATGTGTGGTTGAAAGAAGGTTTTGCTCACTATTTTGAATTTGTTGGGACAGACTACCTCTACCCAGGGTGGAACATGGTAAGTCAGTTCTATTTTCTTAATGTGGAGACTCTGCAGAAAAGTTTCTCTGCTGTTAGACTCCTGCTTCTGTTACAGACAGGGACTGCTGAAAAATACCAAGTGATGCATGCAAGTATCAGATGTTGAATGAAGCAAAATCACTCGGTGTGAAATAATTTGACAGCATTCCAGAAGTGTAATCTGCAATTTATTGCAAAAGAAATAATGTCATGTCTGTTGTAACCCTGCATTAGAATAGCTACTGTTTCTCTGCTTAGAAATATTTCGGATTAAGGCAGTTAGGATTTATCATGGACTATTTTTTAAAACATTGAGAACATTGAATTTTATCCACAAGATAAATTGGAAATACATTCCATAAAACTGAGTATATTTTTTCTTAGAGTATTCTGTTCTCCTCTCCCTAAATATACTCTTTTTATCTCCCTAATATTGTTTGGATATCTAGAGTAAATGCTAAATTAACATGGGTTAGATAAATGGATATGTTTGGGTATGGTTTCTCGCTGTACACAGTTGGACATGCTTTTTCAACCAGTGTGCAAATACTGGAGCTCTCTGAAGGAACTGGGAATTCCATGCTGGGACATTATTTTGTAGTCCTTCTGTTGTATCATATTGTACCTAGACAGGTCCCAATTTATGTGAATTTCTGTAGTCTAGCTATATTATATTTATAAGAAAAATAAGAGAGAAGAGACCTCAGTACAAGGAAGTCATATATGAGACGATGTTGAAGGTGCTTTTAGGGATTTTGTTGTCCATTGGAGGCATGTTTATGTTTGCTGACCTTTTGTGCTTATATATGTTTAATTATGTGGCAAAATATTTACTAGAAATCATGATTGTTTGACAGAGATTTTTGGGGCTTGAATGTTTTGCTTAAACTCTTAAAACTAACATCTGATTTTTTTTTTCGTTTCTGTGTGATTTCTTGAGTATACTTATCCCATTAACTTTTGTGTGCCATAAAATAACGATGCTGTAATTATGAGTTAAAACTAATTTAAAAAATAGCTATATACAGGTAACTCCTGAGTTAGTTATGCTTCTTGTGAAATTTGAATTCATTGTAGTATTTTAATTTTTTCTTTCAGGTGTCAATTTTGGTTTATCATTGCATTATGAAAAGGAAAACAAATCTTTTTTTGAACTGACAACTGTCTTGCTTAGGAAGGCTTGTTGGATTTGCCTAGTTTTGGCAATATTAAAACTCATTCTATTCATCTTTATAGAGAACACAACCTGAATTACAATGTAATGATTCTAATTATGAATGCAATGAAATCTGGCAGGCCTTTGTGATTTTAGCATGGTGAAGTGTCGTAGATGACAACATTTATACACTGAATTTTATCTTCAAATCATCAGTCATTTGTTCTTCACATAATCAGTCTAACAAATTCAGAATAACTTTGCTTTAGAAGTCATTTGGAATATAGTATATTTGCTTGAAAGTTCTGTGGAATGAATATAATGTTCACTGTTATGCAAATAACATGCCCATCATGTGAAATTTTGGCATTTTAGCAGAATACAAGCAAGAAGAGTGGATTGAACAAGGGATGGCAGTTAAACTGGGAAATCAGAAATGTGCTGCATAAATTAGAATTAAATACGGTAATATTGCTGTGCCTGAAAAAGTATTAATCTGTCAAGTTTTTCCTTAACTTAAAAAGAAGAGAGACATAAACTGTTCATAAGGCTTTGGATATTTTTGGCCTTTGATATAAAAATGACCATATTGACATATTTAAATGATGAGAAAATGGAAATAAAACTCATCATGCTTCATTCTTTTGCAGACTAGAGTAGGAATCAATGCTGTCATGTTTCAGCATGTTTATTACATAGATTGTAGGAAGAGGAAGCAAAAGTTGCAGTTACTGAAATTTGGCTTGCTGGAAATATTGTTATTCTTATAAAGTACATTTGCTGTTTGAACATATTGACTGACATTTGTAAACTTGAAAAAATTAAAGCGATCATGTATAAAAAGAGAAACTGTTCCTAGCAACTTACTGTTTTTCAGAAGAGAAGGATGAAGTAGAAGTTGTAAAAACAAGAACTACAAACCTTATTTTCTGTCATGATGGCCAAAGAGTGCAATATTCCAGCATTCTCGTTGGTGTTTTGTCAGTAGTAATTCATACCTGTGAATTATAAATAAAAAAGTGTATGGTGTATGTTACCACAGCTCTTTGTTTCAGGAAGATAGTGATAAACCCAAATCCTCTTTATTTCTAAAGAATTGGGCAAGTTAAATATCTAACTTCTTTCCCTCATAGTACTGAAATGTTAACCTTGAACCCATGTTAACCCATGGGTTAAAATGTCAAAATCAGCTTATTTTTAGCTCACTAAAGACTTTTTGTCACATTCTTTTTTTGATAACTGTAGAAGCAGAAGACTGGTAGTCCATTCCAGAAAAATGACTTTTGTTTGGAAAGGCAACTTGGGCAATATGGATACATCTGAAAAACTGGGATCTATCCACAGCTTCCTTTATAAGTTGTTGGATATTTATAGGCTACAGGCCCATAAGCTTTTACCATTATGGCTAATAAACCACTAAAGTTTTGATACAACTTGTCTGAAAATGTTTCTCATTAAGCAGAGCTGAGCATTTTTCAGTGTCCATCTTATCTGGCATTCACAGCCTCTATAACCTGAGAATCTTGAGAAGAGCTGTCTGTTAGGTGTGTTCACACCATCATTACTTAACCAACAGCACCAAGTTCTGCACAAAACAGGGATCCATGTTTTTTGTCTGAAACCCAGTTCTTGCCTTTTCCTTCTTCTCTAGGTTCTTTAGCTTTCTTAAATATTTCTTCCCCCTGCCATTTTTCATTTTATCAGTTTTTCTTCAATTGTACCAACTGCCATGGACCTGCAACATTCTATTGGACATTACAACATGTCTGGAATTTCTTTGTGTTGTCCAGAAGGCGTTCACTGCCATGCTTCAACATGCTTCATACATCAACATAATAGTAGTCAGAAAGGAAATCCAGTCCTTTTAAAACCTTACTATCCTTATGTCCTGGATCCTCTGGCTGAAGTCACTGGTCTGTTCAGCCTGCAGGAGAGCAGAATGAGGGGGGACCTCATGGAAGTCTAAAACTTTCTCATGAGGGGAGGAGGAGGGGCAGGCACTGTTCTCTTGGCTGTGCTGTCCAGTGACCCGAGGGAATGGCCTGAAGTTTTGTCAGGTTGGAAATTAGAAAAAAGTTTCTTCACCCAGAGGGTGGTTGGGCACTGGACCAGGCTCTCCAGGGAAGTGGTCACAACACCAAGCCTGTCTGAGTGGAAGAAGTTTTTGGACAATGCTCTTGGGCACATGGAAAGACTCTCAATGATGGTCCTGTGCAGGGCCAGGAGTTGGACTCAATGATCCTTGTGGATCCCTTCCAGCTCAGCTTATTCTGTGATTAAAGTTTTGGGTGAAGAACAGAATGAAGAGACATTCTGATGGAGGTGTCTATTATCCATTGCAGTTAATGTAAAATATATCAGAACTTTCCCAAAGAAGGGAATGAGATTGTGCTGGTTTTAAAACAGGAAAATGAGCTTTCTGTGCTGAGATCCTCAATGTTATCCCACTGTCTTAATATTCGTTTTCAAAGCTAAGTTGCTTCAGAATAAAGCTAGAAATTCTTATTTCCTTCCTTTAGCTAAAAAAATAAGTCCCTTCATGTTACGTTTTACCTTGTGAAGGTAAAGCTATGTTTAATTTTGCAGGAAAGCTCTCTCTGCTATACAGTGATTAGACATTTGCCATGGGAAGGAATTCACCATTCTTCCCATTTCAGCCTCTTGCTTTGCCTGTCCCCCAGATTAAGAGTTTTTTGAAATTCTTATTCTGAAATGCCTCAAATTCTTGCTCCTAGAGCTCATTCTTAAAGGTCTGGGAAGTTTAAACAGTTGTTTCTGTGTTGTCAGGATGATTTTTGAAAGAAAGTTGTCTTTGCGAAGTTTTCCTGTGAGATCAGAGAATTTAGCTTGATTGTGTGTACTCAGAATAGTCATCTGCATGTGAATTCCCTGGCTGTTGCTATTTCATGACTTAGGAAAATATGAGATTTCTGTATTAGAGTCTTACCATATGGTCGTCTCTCCATGCTATCAAAAAGCAAACACAGCTGGATGTGAGTTCTTGAGCTGGATGATTTTATGACTGATAAAAGGTAATCTCACTTCTGTGGAAGGGGTCTTCGCTGGTTTAAGAATCAGAGAAAAGCGAAAATTACTGAAAACTCCGTGCTGGAAATTTCTGTTTCAGAGCTCTGTCTTTTCTCATCTACCATGTTCACCTTCCCCCTTTCAGAGGCCTGTTTGCAGGTGTATTTTCTGTCTTCCTTTTGGCTTGTTTCTCTGATATCCTGAAGTCTTCTGCATGTGGCTTTGTAAAGGAAAGAATTCAGCTGAGGCTTGCAGATCCAGGAATTTATTAGCTGATCTTTTTCCTCATTTTCTGGTAGAAGGAGCCATCATGTTTGTCCTTGAATGTCTCTAGTATTGGGGTAGATTTTGAGGACTATGACAGCAGGAATTACTGGCATGTAATTTGCCCTTACATCCATCAAATGAGCATCAAATACTTTAGCAGTCAGTACCTGGCTTGGTGCTGAGAAAGCATTTCACAGAGCCCAGCTGCCTTCTCCCTTTTCTTTATTATATAAAAGTTAGCTTTGCTGACAACTTTACTGGCTGAGTCAAGGTGTAGCACATCAGCAATAGCTTTGAATCCTATGTCTTCTTGATCCATTAATGCCTTGGGATAGGATTTCCCACTTTCTTATTTGCTTACTACTTTTATAATTTAGGATGGTCATATCTGCCAGAATTTTTCTTAGTATTAAATTAAAAACTTTGTACCTGTATAGAACGATATCTTTCCTCCTTCCTTAAGTGAGCTGTGCTTCCTTTACACTAATAGGTTCCACAGTCTGGGCAATCCTGCCATTACTACAGACAGTTGAAAATAATAATGAGGTTGCATATTAACAAGTTTGTATCATAAGTAAGAAACAGGTAAATGATCTTAGTTGCTCATCTTTTTCATTGTCTCAGCTGGAATAATGAGTGAATTCAGCCACTAGACACACGCATACCTTTAATGTGCTTTGCCTCACATGCCTCCTAATGCATTTGCCTCCATCGGTAAAGATTTCTAAGGCATTGTTTGACTCATAGAAAACCCAGAAAATCATTATAAGTTTTGAAGCAGACTTAAGATATAGACCTTTTTGATTTATTTCATTATTATTTTGGCATTTCAGACCTGAGCTATAGCCTGCTTGATCCTTCTAACCCAACATAAATATCATGCTGACTCAGCACTGAGGGAGATTCAGCCGCTCGTTTTTTATAACTACTTTCATCTTTTCTTTTTTGGTTAAAGGCTCCCCATGCTGGTATAAAGTAAGCCTTTAATTAATACCACATGGAGTGTTTTTCCTCCCGTAACTGCTCAGTGAAGTCAATCCTTGTATGATTTTTTGTTTTAACTCAACTATGGGGGAAGCTTTCAGTGTAAAATTAACTAGAATCTCATGTATAATTGACTTTGGCAGGAAAAAAGGGATTGTAAATGTAAGGTGCAAGACCCTCTGTTTCCTAATTACTAGCCCTTTTTTTAAGTGTTCCAATCCTTATATTAAATTTTGCTTATAACTAAGAACAAAATTTCCATTTCCACATTTTCATCCTAAAGACACGTTTGCATTTTTTAATGCTCTGGCAAAATATATTAATATAGGGAATTCTTTACTTTAAGTAGTTAACTCTTAAGAGTTAGAGATCAGACATAAGTGAATATCAACATTTAGATGAAACATTTATTTAAGAGATTAAGTACAGGTTTGGAGAATGTCAGTGTATCTTCTAGCTTTGTGTCATTTTCTGCTCATCTTGAGACTGCAGTTTAAATGACGTGATGAGAGCTTTGGAGTCATGTGAGTTCAAACCTGAGTTCAGGGTTTAGATGAAGCTTTAGTTTCAGAAAAAAGCTTCACTTAGCTGGCTGAATTTCACATAATTTTGAATCAGTAGACACTTCATCTTCAGTAAAGTTGAGATAGAAACTTCGCAGCAACTTTAAAGCAAAAGTAGGGACTCATTACAGGGTTGCCTTGCTAAAACAAGAATATGCATTTCATACAGAATTATGGTTGATATGGGAAATACATAGAAAAGTTTAGTTGTATTTTTGAGGGAATTCTTAACTGAAAGACCACATCTCAAATTTTCAGCAGTCCTGAATGTGCTGCCACTTTATTTTAAAGTTGTGGCAGTGTGCATTTACTTGGAGCACAAACTGGTAAGTAGTTTTTGGTGAGTCTGCAAAACAGCTTTGGTTCCTTCAGGGCTTAAATTGCTGAATCTCATCACTTTCAGGTTGAAGAACAATCTAGATGTGCAATACCTGAAAAATATTTTCATGGATAGTAACCTCTAACAGTTGTTGCTGGAAGTTGACTCAGTATACCAACCACATCATAAAGCCACTTTTTATTTTAGTATTATTTGCTGTTCCTTGAATTGAGGTGATTTTCCTTTACAGATTTCCTCTGTGGTGTTTGAATTAGATGATAATTCATACTTTGTTGCCTAATATTTTCAAATGCTCTGAAGAAAAATGTATGAGGAAAGCCCTATGTTCATCTGTTTTCTATTCAATGAAGGCTGTATTTGAATGAAGGCATCTACATACATGGTGGTAAAATATAAACTTGGAGAGTGAAATTGGCTTTTTTTTTGTGAAGTGCTAGTGATCAGTATGTGTTAATGCTCCCTTTCTTTTTACTGCATCCTCTTATTCTGTAGGTATACATTTGGCATAATACCCCTGGTGTACAACCAAATCAAAGCTATGTCTGATAAACAGAGTGGAGATAGGAAACAGAAGTTGAAGTAGCTGGTGGAATTGCTTAAGAACTCCTGCTATCCATCTGCTTGGCAATGTAAGCAGGTGGTCATGACTGAAAAGAAAATACGTATCCAATTCTCCTTCCCAATACTCAAAACTGCTGGTCTTCCTTAACTATGAACTCCTAGGGCATCTACCTTGTTTTGCAACAGCAAAAGTTATCAGTGTGAAAATTTCTCAATAAATTTTGCAAGATCTTTGACAGAAAATGCAGAAAAGTGGGTTATGATGGTAGATATGGAACTGTGACATGCTCACAGCTGATCAATGTAGAATGTGTTGCAGGCCTCCTTCAGCAAATTATACACATAATTGAAGCACACATCGGAGATGTAAATTAAAAAATAGTAGTTTGTAAATGGCTCAAGATATTTACAAAAGATTACTATTAGAATTATTATTATTATTAGAGTACTATTGGAAAGTGTGAAAGAAACATTGCTTTCATTTGCAAGTGCTCAGGAGACTTCCTGTGCTATGACAACTCTAGGATTTGTAAGCAGGTAGACAGAAAGAACTTAATTTTGTCTCTCATTGGATCTTATCTGGCCTTAATGTATGTTACCAAATCTTAGATTTCCTCATAGATTATATTCCTCTGGTTTGTTCAGTTTTACCCTGTAATACATTTTGTTGGAACTCAGCTGCTGGTAGTGTATATGCTGGTATTCTTTGATTGCTTTCAAAATTTGCCCCTATTTCTTTTTCTCTAGGGTGCACTTTCCCTGTAAACCCAAATACTGTGTCTTGCAAATGCTTGTTCTCTTAGGCATGAAAGATCACTTAACCTTCTTTGTATTCTTGATGGCCAGTAAAGCTCTTATGGAGATGATATTCTCAGAATATTTTTCAGGAAAGTCATTTGCAGATTTGCACAGCAATGTTAAGCTTTATTCATATAGATTTCTCAGTCCATAAAGTGTTCAAATGGCTGTCCCAGAACAAAAGCAATGCCTTTAATACTGAGGCCTTTGATCTCTTTTGCATACTAATTATCAGTTTGGGTTTTCATTAGCTGCTTCTTTAATTCCTTTTTTTCTTTCATTTTAGTCTTTTCCCTGATATTTCATATTAAGTTTTAGAAATTATTTTTATGTGACTGTAAGTATTACATTATTGTCATGCTAACTTTTACTCTTATATTATACCTCAATATGATATTGTAAAATCACCAGCAGCAACCCCTCTCCATTACAACATTGTTATCCTGTTATACACAATAAATTTTTCTTAAATTTTTCTTTCATTTTCTTAAATGCTTCTTTGAAGGTACAGTCTTTTTTTGCCAAAAATGTTATTTTGCAATTGCTTTCTTTCCATTTAGAGGCAGACTAGTTAAATGTTGGGCACTCTGGTGGAGATTTATACATGAAGAATGACCACTATCTACCTTTTTCCCAAGAACAAGGTGATTTTGGATGTTGGCTAAGGAGGAGACAGCACAGAAAAAGGACAAGTCCTTCAGGAAAATCTTGTGCAAAACAGAGAAGATCTTACTGGTGAAGACTGAAAAGAAATCATTCCTATGAAGAGACAAATACTTGAATCTAATGACCACAGATATTTGGGAACAATCAGAAAATGTAGATATTTTAAAGATATGTTCATCTGATAACAGCACTTCAGTCCCTGCACCTGGAAGCACTCTAAAGAATAAGAGAGAGCAACCAGAAATAATTGTCATGTGTTTTATTTTCAACACAGTTCTGGTGTCTCAGACTTTGACTATACACAGTTCAAGGAAAGCTCTGAATGGAAGAGATGAAGAACTGGGATTCCAATTGAACAGCAGGGAGTAGAGTAGCTTCCTCTTTGTCTTTAAAGTGTGGCACAATTTGTGTGGAAGAAGCTTTGTCCTTATTTCAGACTCACCTTGTGCTGCTGCAATACCCTTCCTGCTCAGAGCCCTGGCCTTGTGCTAGCATTGCACTGGCATGTGGCTGCTGACACTTTCCAGGCAAGGCTGCAAGACTCACCTGAAGCCCTCTTTTCCTCACAGGAGGATTGAAGTCTTCAGCTTTTTTCTTGCCATTGAACTCCCCCAGGGTCAGGTCATCTTGAACAGCATTTTGTCATTATTTCAATGTGTAGCTGCAAACCTGACACCTATCATGTTGCTGGCTTGCTGGTCTCATTAAACACATTCCAAGATTGATTTCCTTTACAATTTCTGTCCTGGGTGTTTCTTCACTCCTGTAGGTGTCAGTTAAAGCAGATCAATTCCACTGTATGCACAGGGTAAAATAACTGGGGAATAGAAAGCCCTTCTTCCATCAGCATAAGCAGTTTGGTCACACATATTGACCTTTTCCCCTTAATGTGATATTAGGACTTCAAGGGCTGAGGTGGTGTTTTGTCAACATAATTAAGGTAATTTTAGTTGCTTTCTGCACTTCTGCTTCTTGTTGCCTCTTCAAACTGCAGTCAACCAGCAGTCTATCTGAGCCTCCCAAGAGTTATATCTGAGTCTCCTCCAATCTGCTCTCAGGGACTTTATACTAAAGGGAAAGGCTGGGAATATTACGGAAATCCTTTTAGGTCAATAAATTTAGCTTTATAGGTAAAAATTGGTCTTCTCACCAAACTGTAGGTTTGCATTTTTAACTATTCTATTTGTATCCCGGTGTGACAGTCTGCTGTAAATGTCAAGACTTTTCAGTTATGGTAACTTGAATGAACAATCATGAATTTGAAGTTTTCCTTTTCAGTCCTTCAGGACATAATCAAAGAAACAAACAGAAAACCAAAATGTAGCCTGTTCTTTTTATATGTTTCATAGTTTTATTGTTACAGGTTCACTTTGTTTGCCATGTGCTGATTTTCTTGATTCTGGTTCTGTGTTTAGTGTGTTAATTTGTGATTATCCGGGGTCCTTTTAATGTGTAGTTCCAAACGGTAACAATCCACTCATACAACTGTTTATCTTCTGGGATCCAAACCTGAATTTGGAGACAGGTCTCTGTGTTCACACCTGTGTGTGTTACATATCATACATTTGATGAAGCTGGGGCTTTGTTACTGACTGATAGAGAATGTGAGTGAAGTGTAACCAAAATATCTACCATTTTTACACCTCAGCAGTTTCCCTCTGAGTAGGACTGTCATTATAATTGTTTCTCTACACCTTTTTTCCAATTAAAAAAGGACAGGTACTAACTGTTTATGCCTGAGAACATTTGGAAATTAACAATGATATGAAAAATACATTACTTTTTGTTTTACAAACCTTACCTCATGCAGCCAGATGAGGACTAGGAGTGTGTAGGTAATTTGCTTTCTTGCACCCTGTGTTTTTAATTGCCTGGATATGCAGTCAGCTCAAGGTACATTTCTTGTGCTCTAATGAATTAACATAAAGGTTTATTTCTAGGTAGATCAGCATTGGAAGAGCTTTTCAGCTGTCTTATAAAAATAATTTAAAGTAACACATTCATACCAAAACCTTGCCACCCAAGAAATTAAACATAGAATTTATTATGTAATTGTGTGCGTATTTTACCTGAGGACATCAAGATGGCTTTTGAAAAAAAAAGCAGCATTCCCCAGAGTTTCTTTATATCATGGCAGGAGGTTAACAATGATTCAGGAATTGCTTTAAGTTACCTAAAGTTTGAGATATGTCGTTTCAGGTGAAAAAAGTCTATTTAAACCTTACATAATTTTTAATTCACTCTTTGCATTTATTTGTGACTTGAAAAAGCAAGTAAATAAAGCTTTTCTTTCCTGACACAGTGTTTTGGATAAAAGACATCTACATGAATGCAATATGAGGAGTTTTAAGGGCATGTCATTTCTCAGCTGAAAAAGCCCCATCTAGTTGTACTGTACAAATGAGTGCAGCACAATGCATAGAGTATGCATGAACATTTCATTAGTGTTGCTGCCAGAATAAATGGGCAGAAGTTTTGAAATACATCTGCTATCCATATTTATAGAAGGTATTGAAACAAATGCATATGTTGGATGTTGTTTGGGTTTGTACCTGCCTCTGATGCAGCTGTGACTTTGACTATGTCATTTAACTACATGCAGCTCTTTTCCCACTTGTGAAGAGAGATGATAATGGTTTCCTTCAGATGGAAGTTACAAAGTTTGTAGATGGCTCAAGCTCTTGAGGAGGAATGATTGCTGTACTAGAGTTATGAAAGACAGTGTAAGCATCTACTGCAACAATGCTGTGAGCTCACTTCATTGTCCTGTCCCACACTGATCTCCTATGTGAACTTGTCACTAAGAGCCAAGTAACATCGCTAAATAAAAAAGCAGTAATTGTATTTACCCATCTTTGTCAAAAATTTTTGTACCTGCATATGCAATGAGCTTGAGGACTTGTAGCATCTATTTTTGTAACTGAAGATTTTGCCAGTTTGCCTCTCTCCCCACCCCTTGTAAGTGTGTATGAATAGTCATAATCAGCATTCCAGTCTTCACATATGGATGCATTTTGATTCATTTAATGCTCTTTAATTTCAGTCAAGTTTCATTGCAGCAAAGGATCTCAAGTCTGTCTATTCCAAATACCTGTTTGAGATTGTAGGAGGTCATGCAAAGCAGAAGGTCTGATTTTAGCCAACTATAATAATAGTCAACTGCTTCTGGTAGCTTGTGCTTCATTTCTATATTTCTGTAAAAACATATTTGTCTGTGATACTGCTGCATATGCTGTATTTCAGGAAAAGCAGAGATTTCTGACAGATGTCCTACATGAAGTGATGTTGTTGGATGGGTTGGCCAGTTCACATCCAGTATCCCAGGAAGTGCAGCAAGCCTCAGACATCGACAGGGTGTTTGACTGGATTGCCTATAAAAAGGTGAGACTAACTGAGCTTATCTGTCTGATGATACAGATATGTCAGTAGCTATAAGAAGATCATGTTTCATCTGTAAAAGAAATACCATTGTAAAATTACGTATGGGAAACTAATCTGTATGCAACGCATTTGGAATATTCTATGTGATTATAGCCAATTCCATTCAACATATCAAGTGTTAGTAAATGCTATAAATAAACTTGGGAGGCTGTCAGAATTCAGGAAGATTTAGGGCTTTTTAGTACTATTTATTTTGTGACAGGGTCTGAATTGTGTTAGATGCTTTAAAAAGCAGAAGGATGTGTAATTTTTGTCCTATTGAAACGCTCTAGAAAACTTACCAAGGGTTAAATTTAAATGTAAAGTTTTTTCTCTGCATGAGAGTTTTTCTGTCAGCTAGTGAAGACTCTGAAATCATTGCTGAACAGTGAGAGTGGAGAAACTGCCTTCTGGTGTGGTGAAGGAATATGTATTGAATTCAAGCAATTTTAATTTGCATTTCAGTGATTCAGAAGTCTTTTGGCCAGTTTCTGGATTCAACAGCTTCTGTGCAGGAGTGAGAGAGTTTCTCCTCCTCCATACTATAACTGGGCTTGCTGTTAGCACATGGCCTGAAAGCTGATGTTTCCCATCATACCCCACGCTCATTCTCTGCTACAGGCTATGACATACAAAACTATGCCTGAGTATCATGGCCATGTGTGTCTGCTGCCTGCAACCTTCCTGTACAGGAGCTCTCTGATGATAATTCAGTTGCAAAAGTCTTTGGGCTATGGCCTTTGTGTCTAATAATCTTTTCTTTTGCATCATTTTCTGCCTAACATCAGAATGTAGCAAGGCAGCATAGAACTTGGTGATTGAACCTCCTGTGTATCCAGTGCTAATTCTGGACTGAAAGAGTTGTTATCTTCTCTTGTAGTCATAAGTTATTCCTAGGCTGCAATAACTTCTCCTTGGTCCTCTTCAATGAAAGGATCATATGCCTTTAAGGATGGGCGTATGAGAGTGTGTGTTTGTGTGGGTATATGTGACCATGTAATAGGTACCTATGATGTTATATAAAAACACAAATACTTAGGAAAAAATTTTAAAATGCTGCAGTTGCTTAAGAGCCTAAGTAACATTTTCAAAAATCCCTTAACTATCTTGGAAAATACTCCTCTAGGTCAATTAAGCTGTAAAAACCAGCAGCTTTTAGCATCCTGAATATTCCTGTTGTTTAAATCTTTCAATCATATGGTTTCTGGTGGTAGCTAGACCTTGGTAGGTTCAGAGACATATCTCACATGAGTATCCTTCATATTTTGATCTAATTATTTTTTCTAATTTATACAGTAATAGTACTATCTTATAGTTAACTGCAGTACATGGCAATTTTATGAACACTCTACAATCATCAAGTAATTTTCATTTACATTGAAATGACAAATAGGACAATAGGACACATCTGTATACTGATAGCTATTTTATGCAGGCTAATAGGATCAGTCTGGTTTTTTGTGGAGATTACAGTACAATCTTTGTCTTGTATCTGTCTATGTAAATGTTCCTTTATCAGTGTAACAGTGGCCATGCCCAGTGGATACAACAGCATCTCTCCACTTAGCTGCTCTGGTGGCCAATTCTGAGTCTTAGGTGACATTGTATGTAATCATATCAGGACATGGTCCTGTAAATTTTGAGCCCAGTTACCAGATCTAGCAAACTACCTTAGGGAATGGCAATGGAAGAATTTACTTACACACCTTCATAGGTGAGGAGATGAAAATAACCACTCTTTCAACTATGAAGTCTCTTTTTTCCTGTCTGGTAATTTGTCTGTCTGCTATTCTCTGTAGCTCTTCATCCTTTAAGATACAAGCTTAATTGTTTAATAGGAGGTGTTCAAGTTTAATTAATAGCTTACAGGCCTATTGTTTAATAGGAAGAAACTTTGTAGCTGTTCCTTTCAGTGTTACTGTATCTTCGTTGAAACACCTGACGTGGTCTTCTGAGGATAAATTAGAGCAAATTTAACGTGTCTTATGTCTTACACTGTTTCTCTCCTACAAAATCTTGGATGCATTGCTTTCACTAAAAGTCAGCTATGGATATAAGCTCATTTATTAGATATTAGGAATAGAGCCTATTCCTCTACCTCTCTAGTGTCTGCCAATATAAATACTGTCGTGAATAATATGCCAATAAAATCCAAATTGTAAAATTACACTGAAGGCTTTCACCTGGTCAGCTGTGTGCTCAGATATTTTCAGGTGCCACAAAGTCCTTGACACACAATGAGCCCTGCTGGAAGGAGATTATTACTGGTGCTTCTGGGATGACTTTTTGGTAGTCTTTGATTGAGTGACTTTTTAAATTATTATAAAATATGAAGGTGTCAGGAATTTTTTTCTGTTGACTCTACTGAATTTTGGGTCAGGACTATCAGTGAGGACTTTTCTACTGTCTTAAATAAAATATTTTTAAACACTTTACTGGTATGTGAAGTATCTGTTCCCTACATTCAGGATTTTTTTTTTCATTGTCTTTTTTTAAAAATGTCCATCATGTGCTCCCTGAGCCCTTGGATTGCCCATGTGATCAGTATTCTCTCTTCACAATTTTCTACATAATATTGAAATGATGAAACTTCCTTCCATATAACTCTCGTTCAGTGAAATGGCAGTCAGAGAATGTCATTGTTATTTCATTGTCTTTACTGTCATCAATATTGCATAAATCAGACACCATGAAAGTAACCATCTCTGCTAGACACTCAGCTGTCATTCAAAAGACATGCCTTTTTCTACACACTTCAGAAATGACCATTGAAAATGTGCTATTTAATTGCCGTAGAGTTGAATATATTTTTTATTTCCACTTTCTCATCCTTGGTGATTGTATGTGTGAAGAAATCCATGACATAAACCCCTAAAGAATGGCATTCAGGTAATCCCACAGGCAGAGTGAAACAGACACTACAGCCTGGCAGCACACAATGTTTTTCCACTTAAATGGTTGGAGGGTAAAGTTTGCCTCTCTGAAAAGCATCATTCTAGTCATTCTTCAGATAGAAGCATGTCATCCTCCACTAGGGCCACAAATAAGTAGAGAAAAATGAGAAGTCGTGATAAGTCATTAATAAACAGTACTGGTAGATGATTCAAGGCTCTCAAGTTGCTTCAGAGAGTGCATATGTCTTCCCAGTGCAGCTGGAAGTGAGATCGTGTCCTCCCACGATGACGGGAAAAGTGGTTATATCCCAAGTGCAGTAGAAAATATAGCCTGTTGAACACAAGAGTAGAACTGAGAATTGTTAAATCAAAGCAAAAAGCGTGACAGCCTTTCCACACCAGAAATAACTGACAGCAGGAATCATAGCCCTGGAGAGCTGCAGCATCAGAGGAGGAGAGAGTGCAGCAAGAATAACATGAGGAGCAACAATCAGCATGGAACAACTGACTCTAATAAAATGGAGAAACAAGACAGCTGCATCTCAAAGGGAGCAGCCAGACCCAGAGCAACCTGAGGGAGAGCCATCTCAGACAGAACTAAAGGAGTCATAGCCCTAGATGAGCAGCCACAGCCAGATAAGAGAAGGGATGAAAGGACATGTAGAGAGCCAGATATCTGAAGTCGTTTCTGTCAGCCTGCTGCATGCTTTGAAGTGTGCTGGTTGAAGATTCTGGCAGCAATCAGTGCAGGCAAGACCATTATGATGGAGTGTAGCTATAAAAAAAGTAACCCCAAAAGAATATGCCTTGGCAAGTGAAAAACAATAATCAAAACAAGGAAGAGGATGATTAGTATAGGGAAGAATATTCATTTTTTCCCTCTCTGT
This sequence comes from Sitta europaea, assembly GCA_013400255.1. NCBI lineage: Eukaryota > Metazoa > Chordata > Aves > Passeriformes > Sittidae > Sitta > Sitta europaea. Next base: position 59,005 of record VXBS01005698.1, read on the forward strand.
AAGCTAAATTAACCTCAGCAGTGAGATCAGTTACTGGTCCTCATTTTGTAAAGCAAACAATTAATTATTTTCTAAACCCTTGTATGTATAACATCCTTTTTCTTTTTAGCTCTATGCTACAGCGTTAAAATTTCTTTTTTCTGCTTTCTGTGTCAAGTGATGGGAGAAAGATTTATTTATGATAGTAATAAAGGGAAACCATGGTTCCTGCTTCCCCTCAAAAGCAACATTCTGCATTAGGAGATCCGTTCAACTAAAACTTGACACAAAGAAAAATGCACAGGTTCCCTGCATTCTGTCAAAGGAGAATTTAAGAAATTGAAAGCAGTGGCTTGCTCACTCTTTTGAGTGTAATTCTCTTTGAAAATTTACAGTATACCGTGTTCTGCAAGAATCTGGAAGACCAGGAGGGCTAATGCAGTCACTGGAAAGGCTCTCTAAAAACTTCATTCTTTTTACTTCTGTTCCTCAGGCACTGGGAAGCACATTCATACTGAAATAACAAAATAAAAAGAAACCAAAATAAAAACCCCAATCCACCACCCCATATTCTGTTCAGGAATAAGAGATCCTAAAGCCATTTCATGAGTGCAATGAAATTGTCATGATGCGCATCTATGAAGTGACAGAAGAGTGTGAATAACTCATTAACAATGAGAGAAATACTAGATAAATCCTAATAAATTGTAAAATAGGTCTTATTTTTATTTTTTGTTTTAGTTGAATTGATAACAAAAGGTGGTATCAGACTAGTTGAAAGTCTTAAAGTACAATAGAGATGGCTTTGAAACCCCCTTGCTTGCCATGGTATAAAGAGAGAGCTTTTTGTTCTCCCTAATTTAGCTGTGCTGTTGTCTGTGAGTGCCATTAAGTCCAAAGGGTGCACATTTGTGTGACGCTGATTTTTCTTCCATGACTTGTGATTGCAACAGGTCAGTACCCAGATTGCAGAAGGTGCTTTCAGGAGCCATTTGTTCCTAATGCATTGTAACAGAGCAGGTATCTTGTAATGAAAATAAAGTCTTTCTGTTTGGATAAAAAGGCTGTTGGTTGTTACTGCTCTCGGTATGAAAGTCATTGAAATGCAGTCAGTGTACCAACAGGTTCAAGTTCAGAGCAACCCCAAGAGTGCCTGTCCTAAAGTATGGAGGCTGTCCCAGTTCAGCCAATGCCCAAAGCTAGACAGGTGCTTCAAGATTTTTAAAATACTTCTCTTAACTCATCTTTGTACCATCCTGACTCAAGCAGGAGCAAACAGTCTGTAACCCTTTACGCTGGTTAGTGTGTGCTAGGTATTTTCTGAAGAGGAAACATGGACTCTACAGTGTGTGTGGTATATAAGCACCTACACATGACAGTGCTTCAGGAGTGTTATGTTCCACATGCCAGGGATAATTGCATATGGGTTTGCTGGAAATAATAAAGATGGAGCACAACTATTAATAGAAGCATTTTATTTTCAGGAAGAGCTCATTAGACTAGACCGCTCCATCAAGGTGGAGTTATCGGGAAGACACGACCTGTTGAGGTACAAGCCTTCTGCCCTTTTCCCATGGAAAGGCAGTGGCAAATGGCTGCTCCCAAGGGCTGGAGGAGATGATCAAAGCAGAAATGGCAACAGTGAGTCTAGACACTGTGTCCTACCAGCCTTCCTTCTCCAAAAGGAAGCCATTAGAAGGAACAAAATAGTGCATCTGTGTCTCAGATATTTTCGTGGCTTAAAATAGTGTTCATAAAGGTAGGTGTACATGAAGGTACTTGCACTTGCACCAGCACTTGCACTTGATGTGCACTTGCCTTTTCTGCCTCCCCATTTCTGCTTTGTAATGATCATTTTCAGCAAAGGGCAAGGCAGAAAGTTACAAGTGTTTTCTTTTTTTTTTTCCTGAAAGAGGTCCAAAAAATAGTGCTGGTGTATAGGCAAGGGCTGATTTTGCTGATACACATCCTGATTTAGATCAATAACAGAAAAGCAACAGTTACGAGTATTAAAGTAGCTTGGAAGAAATTGTAAGAAATAGAAAATTAATGAGTTAATGAGAGTTAATAAAATAGAGCAAAAGGAACTGAAAGTATGACATAAGAATATGGTCAATGTTTTGATCAAAATATGATCCTGTAAGATTTCTGTTCAAAAAGGAACTTTCTAGAAAAACCTCTGGCACATTGTTTTGTTGTTTTTGCTGTTCTTTTTAAAAGTATGTTTAAGTCCCGGATAACTTATGAAGCTTAAAGGAGGTACTAAAAAAGAGAAATTAGAATGACAGCTGGTCCTGATTTGACCAGCCCATGGAAAATGAGCTGGTTGGTTTTGAGATTGGTATTTTATTTGACCAATAGGAAAGCATTTTCTAGTTCTTATTATCTTTGAAAGAAGCCCAGGAAGCTCTCTTTCCTTCCGGCTGTCAGAGCACACACCTCTGCCCTCTCAGCCCTCTCTGCCCTGGCCGAGTGGGGGGGAGGTGGTGGCAGGCTGGATGCAGGCAGGGCCCGCTCAGCCCGGCCGGGATTCTCCGCTCCTGGAGGGGCGGGAGCGGCTGAGAGCCCTCACCGAGGAACCACCGGGACACCGGGAGGGGCAGAGGAGCAGCAGAACCTGCAGAGCTTTGGTTCCAGTCGAACACCAAACCACGCTGGCCTGAGGCTGTGTCGGCATCGGGAGCGGCTGAGC